>CAUYLG010066423.1:0-69136 GCA_963573385.1 Cacajao melanocephalus
TGGGCAGTAGAACAAGAATCCTGTTCTCTCTCCCTCTTTTTCTTCCTCTTTCTTTCTCTCGTACATTCTTTTTTTTTCTTTCTTTCACTCTCACTTTCTTTCCTCTCTTTTCCTTTCTTTCAAAAAAAAAAAAAAAAAAAGTAAAAGTAACTTACCTCAGGACAGGCATTAAATAGTGAAGTCAGGGCTTGGGCCTAACACTGATTCCTAAGCTCCTAAACTACTGATTTTTACACAACACCAAGCCAAGAATTGAACGTAGCTCTGACAATCCAAAAAGTCTGTTGGGAAGAATTCAGCTGAGTCAGTTCAAGGAGTAGCCCTAGGACAAATTGTGGAGTAATCAAACATTGATCTTCAAGGCATATAAAATCAGTCCATCCATACATCTCTCCCTTAGTGTTTTCTCATTGATCTTCTCTTACCTAAACAACCTCATTGCAGCCAGGTTTCTTCCCAGAATCCTTTGTTGTAATGTTCACCTTGATCAACCCACTGTGCTCTGCAAAAAGACTTTTGGATGTGTTGTCTTATTCCTTCATGAGCTTTTCCTTTGCTATAAAGAAAAATACTTCTGCCAGGTACGGTGGCTCATGCCTGTAATCCCAGCACTTTGGGAGGCTGAGGCAGGCAGATCACCTGAGGTCAGGAGTTTGAGACCAGCCTGCCCAACATGGAGAAACCCCATCTCTACTAAAAATACAAAATTAGCTAGCTGTAGTACTGCATGCCTGTAATCCCAGCTACTCAGGAGGTTGAGGCAAGAGAATCGCTTGAACCCAGGAGGCGGAGGTTGCGGTGAGCAGAGATCATACCATTGCACTCCAGCCTGGGCAACAAGAGGGAAACTGTATAAAAAAAAAAAAAAAAAGAAAGAAAGAAAGAAAGAAAGAAAAAAAAATAGTTCATTATCTGAACAACTCATCTACCATAAAAGTCTAACTGGTGAAAAGAGTTACCTGTTCTCTCAAAGATACTTAAACTTCTAAAGGATTTATGAAAAGTCAGTAGAGTCGCTCAAGCAAATGGATTTTTTGTCTTCATGGTAGACATTTTAGCCATCTAATAATTTTTTAAAACTTGTTTTTTCTGTCATGAAACAATGACCACCCATCCATTTATGGGTAAGTGATGAACCTAATCAATCTGTGAATGTCCATCTCTTTCCATCATGGAAGGCAATCCTTTACACTAAGTTAAACCTAACTCAATCAAATGGATGGTCTTCTAGCCCTGATTTAGGAGCAAGATCAAACTGAAGAAATAGTACTTGGTGCCGGGTACTCAAAAAATACCAGTTGAATTGAAAGGTAGATTCTTGGCAAAAACATAGTTATAAAACAATGTCTTCCTTTCACCTCCTTCTCTAGAATTTGAGTTCCCGATAAACCCCGGCATCGTAATGAATGCTTAAAGAATAGAATATTCCTTTGATTTATCCCTTATCTCACTGAGCCTTTGAAAGACACAATGTGATGGGCAGTAAATCTGAGGTTACTAACACATTCCCGAGTGGTAGATATCTTATTCTGTTGATTGACTGATGGCCTCCATGTTTATTTGGCAGAAATATCTTTTTTATTTTGAGACTGAGTCTCACTCTGTCATCCAGACTGGAGTGGTAGTAGCTTAATCTCTGCTCACTGCAACCTCCGCCTACTGGGTTCAAGAGATTCTCCTGTCTCAGCCTCCAAAGTAGCTGAGATTACAGGCTCACCAGGCTTACACCACCACAATCAGCTAATTTTTGTATTTTTAGTAGAGACGGGGTTTCACCGTGTTGGCCAGGTTGGTTTCGAACTCCTGACCTCAAGTAATCCACCCACCTCAGCCTCCCAAAGTGCTGGGATTACAGGTGTGAGCCACTGCGCCTGGCCTGTTTTTTATTTAAAACAGGTAAGAGAGATGAAGTTCCAACACTATAGAGGTTGGCTTGTACTTCTGTCCTCTAAGAAAGAAAAGCAGAGTTCTTTCCTGGACAGTACAGAGCAGAGGGTACATCTGGCCCCTCCACAGTTGTGAGCCAGGCTGTCAGACCTGCGTGAAGGCCTTTACAGTCCAGAAGACTGTCCTCCCCAGATCTTGGATTAACTACAAGATTATAACAGCAGCAGTGAAGACACTAAAGAAATTATTGCCCAGAGCATTCATTTTAATTCAGTTTAACAAGAGGGTTTTAAAAATGGAGAAGATATAGAGATACATCGTTGTACATTCAGCCCCAGAAACAAATATGCTAAAGTCTTTCTATTACAGCAGCCTGTTAATATGGCTCTACTAAGTCCCAAAGTAAATGGGACTTAAGAATCATTTGTATTTTTTCTAAAGATAGAGTGAGTTTTCTTATGACATTCACTCCTCTGATATTACTTTATATCTTGTATTCACAGTCGAGCTCTCTGAAAATCATAATGGAGAGGTCTGGTTTATCACTTTTACCTCTAAGAGAGGTAGACAGTAAGCAAAGATCCCATCCTCATCATGCTGCTATTGCCATTTTCACACTGGCCCTCTTTTCAATTTTTTTTCTTATTTGGAGGCTATAGAGGTTCCAAACTTGGAAATAAAGTATAATACAACAGACTCGTAGGCAGAAGATTTGAAATATTTTTTCACTCATGCTGTGATCAGTTAGAGCTGTTCATCTATTTCTGTAATCCATAATACCACAGCCAGGATGCTAAGCTCTGCATAATGACATCTTTCCAGGTCTCCAAATTCTACTAGGGCCTTGTGCTCCTCTCTCTCTCTTCCCCCCTTCTCTCTCTCTCTCTCTTTCTCTCTCTCTGCTAATTAAGCTTTTACTAGAAGCAAAATAAAAGACATGAATTACGTGCCCATTTTAATCATTAATGCCCAGCTTTGGCTCTGCTTTTGAAAAGCTATCTCCTTCTTCTCCCTTGCCAAAGGTCCCACCTTTGGCCAGTATTTGGCATGTTCCAAACAAGTAGCTGGCAAATTTCATTCTGTTAAAAAAAGAAGAAAGGGACACACTCACATGTTGTCCTCAGAGCGGTCTCGCTTTGTTGCTTATGAAATTATGCCACAGTCTAGAATCCATCCACTCTCCTACTTTCCTGGATGATTAGTTCCAATCTTCTCTTGTCAACTAAAATGAACACCTCCTCCACCATCCTCACTCTCAGCTAATGACATTACTTCCCATTTCACCCAGAAAAGTGACCTTCCATGGAATTTCACACATCTCCCATCTTCCCAGCTACTGATGGATCAGGGTCTCATGTTTCTATCTAAAACCATGTCCTCTACACTGTCACTGGATCCACTAGATGGACAGCACAGCTCTCCATCTGCTCCAGGACTTCACTCCTAAATTCTCTTTCCTCTCCTGCATCATCCCTTTTTCACTCTCTGCTTGATCATTCCCATCAGCATACTATTCTTATTTCATCTTAGAAAAGAAAAAGTAAAATCTTCTCTTGACTCTACTTCCCCGACAAAATTCCACCTAATTTCTTAATTCTTCTTTGTAGCAAATCTCCTGGAAAGAGATATCCATATTCTGTTTTCCATTTCTCTCTTCTCATTATCTCTTAAGATCCACTCCAGAACTATGATTGGACCCAGAAATCTCATTTGTAGTTATATACTCAAAGGAATATAAGTTGTTCTACCATAAATACATAAGCATGCATGTGTTCATTACAGCACTATTCACAATAACAAAACCATGGAATCAACTTAAATGTCCATCAATGATAGACTGGATAAAGAAAATGTGGTACATATACACCAATGGAATACCATGCAGTCATAAAAAAGAACAGGATCATGTCCTTTGCAGGAACATGGATGGAGCTGGGGAGCCATATCCTTAGCAAAAGAACGTAGAAACAGAAAACCAAAGACTTTATGTTCTCACTTATAATTGAGAGCTAAACAATGAGATCACATGGACACAAAGAGGAAAGCAACAGATACTGGGATCTGCCTGAGGATGGAGGGTGGGAGAAGGAAAGGAATTTGAAAAAATAACTACTGAGTACTAGGCTTAGTACCTAAGTGACAAAATAATCTGTACAACAAATCCCCATGACACAAGCTTACCTATGTAACAAACCGGCACATGTACCCGTAAACCTAAATTTTTTTAAAAAAGGAAAAAAGAACAAACTATTAAAAAATAAAGCCCACTTCAATCAGCATCCACCACCATCCCACCTCTCCAAAACCACTCTTGTTAACATCATCAATGCCCTCCATATTGTTGAATCCAGTGGTAAGTTCTCAGCCCTCTTCTTACTTGACTGATTAGAATTTCATCCAGTTACTCATGCTTTCCTTTGTGATACGCTCTCTTCATTTGGCTTCCAGGATGCCACACTGTGCTTTTCTTCTGTATCACCAGTGACTTCTCTATGTCTTTTTCCAGGTGTTTCTCTTACATATAAGATTTTAATATTTTAATACTCTGGGGTTTAGTCTTTGGTCTTCTTCTCTTCTTTATCTACCTTTACTACATTGAGTCTCATTGCTTTAGATATCATCTACATTCTGATTTCTCTCAAATATGTATCTTAAACCCAGAACAGCCTTGCAAACACCAAGCTCACATATCCACTGCCTCCTCAGCATGTCCACTTGTGTGTCTACATGCATGTCAAGCCCAGTGTGACCAAAACTGAAGTTGATCTTCCCTATACCCCAAAGAAGACACGTACAGCTTTCCTCATCTCTGTCAATGGTAATTTTCATCCTACCAATAACCCATGCCAAGAATCCTGGAGTTATCTTTGACTTCACACTTTCTCTCATTTCATACATCCAATCTGTGAGCAAATCCTTTAGCTTTAAAATAAGTCCAGAATTAACCACTTCTCACCACCTCCATTCCTATCACCCAAGCACAAATAACCTTCATCTCTTGTTTAAAGCATTTCAATTGCCTGCTAACAGGACCTCCTACCTCCACTCTTGCCTCCTATGGTTTACTTGCAATCTGTTTTAGTCTGTTTTGTGTTGCTACAACAGAATACCTGAGGCTGGGCAATTTATAAAGAAAAGAGGTTTATTTGGCTCACAATTCAGGTGGCTGAAAGGTTCAGGATTGGGCAGCTGCATCTGGTGAAGGCCTCTCTCATGCTGTTTTCACTTACAGTGGAAAGTGGAAGGAGAGTGGACATGTGCAAAGATATCACATGGTTAGAGAAGAAGCGAGAGGGAGAAATGAAGAGGACAACTCTCTCCTGCAAGAACAATCCATTCCCCCGAAAGCAAGAATTCACTCACCCCAAGAGAAGACACTGATTTATTCACAAGGGATCTGCCCTCATGATCCAAACACCTCCCACTGAGCCCCACCCCCCAAAACTGACACATTAAGGATGAAATTTCAACCTGAATTTTGGCGGGGACAAACGACATCCAGATCACAGCACAATTGAACGTCCAGAGTATTCTTAGAAGGTAAATCAGCTCATGTCACTTCTCTGCTAAAACCTTGTGATGACTCCCGTTTCACTGGAGTAAAAGCCATGATCCTCATGAACACATACAAACTACTAGCCTATCTGACCACTCTGACCTCATCTGTTACCACTTCCCCTCTCCCTCATTCTACAGCAGACATCCTAACCTCCTTGTTCTTCAAAGATGCCAGGCTGAAGACCTTTGCTCTGGTTGTTCCATCTGTCCAAATGCTTTTCCTTCAGCTGCTTTTTAGTTAACTCCCTCTCCTTCTTTATATCTTTAAACAAACCTCATGCTTCAGTGAGGTCTACCCTAATCACACTATGAAAACCTGCAAGCTACTTTTTCACATCATCAGCATCCTCCATCCCTTTACTCTCCTTTCTTCTCCACAGCCCTATCAACTTCTAACAAGTTTTATACTTCATTTATTAAGCTTTTTGGTTATTCTCTGCCTCCCTTAGCTAGAATATAGCTCTAGGAGGAGGGATCATTGTCTTTTTTATTTTTTATTTTTTTGTCACTGATGAATTCCAAGTGCCAAGAACAGTGCCTGGCACATAGCAGACACTCAATAAATATTTGGTGAATGAAAAAATGTAGCTAAATACACTTAGTGTCACACAAATATATCTTGCTATCATATTATTATGTGGGTCATATGATGTTGTAACTTTATCCATAGCAGCCAATCTGTGATGGATGCTGTCCCAAATATAGCTAAACTTAAGGAAGTTCAATGACTTATGAGGAAACCTGGCAGAAAATTCCACCTACTAGAACTAGTGTGTATTGAAGAATGTCCAATCTAGCCAACCCAGTTGCCTATAGATTGCAACGTAGAATATGAATCTTACAGAAAAAGATGTATAGAAGCCAAATGAAAAATATTCCAAGAGAAAACAGTGAGTAAAGTCTTAAGTAAATAGAAGCCATGAGGCAATAAGTCAGTAATAGATTAAGAAAGCAGCAAATAGAATCCAAGACCAAGAATAGTCGCCTGACAGTTCTATCTTATACTGAAATACTAAAATCACTGTGGTTTTCTTGTTGTTGTTGTTGTTTGGTTTTTTTTTCGATACAGTATCTCCCTCTGCTGCTCAGGCTAGAGTGTGTAGCGTGATCTCAGCTCACTGCAAACTCTGCCTCCCGGGTTCAAGTGATTCTCCTGCCTCAGCCTCCTGAGTAGCTGGGATTACAGGCATGTGCCACCACAGCCAGCTAATTTTTGTATTTTTAGTAGAGACAGGGTTTCACCATGTTAGTCAGGCTGGTCTTAAACTCCTGACCTCGTGATTCACTCGCCTCGGCCTCCCAAAGTGCTGGGGTTACAGGCGTGAGCCACCGCACCCAGCCCACTGTGGTCTCTTGAACAGGGTTCCAGTTCTCCACAAAAGCTGACATTGCTAAGACTCTTAGGTTATTTCTCCATCCTCATAAAAAAAAAATTCCCCATCAGCTCAGGCATCCTAAGTGTGCCTTTGTTTCTTATGACTTCAAACTGCTAATTAATACATGCAGGCATCAAGTCCTTGTTGACTTCCTTGTACTCACCTAGCTCTGTGCAACATGCTAAAGCAATGCTCAACTGAACACCAGAAGACAGAACAATGGGTTGATGAGGAACGCGAGCTCTGGAGCCAGCCTGACTGGATTTGAATCCAAGCTCTGCCACTATTCAATTGTATAAGTGTAGATGCATTATTTAATCCCTTTATGCCCTAGTTTCTTTTTAAAATGGAACTATATTATGATGTACTTTTGACTTGGTAGTGAGGATTATCACTAGAAGTTACATATAACATGCTTAGAGCAATATCTGGAACATATTGAGTGCTCAATAAGTGTTAATTACTATTATTCTCTAGAGCAGTGCTACCCAATGGAAATATGAGAGCTGATGTAATTTTCAAATTCTAGTCGGCACATTTTAAAAGAGTACATTGGAATAGTGGGAGCTATTCTTAATAATACATCTTGATTTACTCCAATACCCAAAATATAATTTCAACATATATTCAGCCTAAAAGTTATAATTATTGTTATTATTATTTTGAGATGGAGTTTCACTCTTGTTGCCCAGGCTGGAGTTCACTGATGCAATCTCAGCTTACTGCAACCTCCACCTCCCGGGTTCAAGCAATTCTCCTGCCTCAGCCTCCCAAGAAGCTGGGATTACAGGCATGCTCTACCACATGCCCAGCTAATTTTATATTTTTAGTAGAGACAGGGACTCACCATGTTGATCAGGCTGGTCTCAAACTCCTGACCTCAGGTGATCCACCTGCCTCAGCCTCCCAAAGTGCTGGGATTACAGGCATGAGCTACTGCGCCCAGTCAATCTAAAAAGTATTAATGCCTAAGTGCAGTGTCATGCACCTGTAGTCCCAGCTGCTCAAAAGGCTAACTGGGAAGATTGTTTGAACCCAGGAGTTAGAATGCAGCCTGGGCAACACAGCAAGACATCATCACTAAATAAATAAATAAATATCAGTAATTATTTTATGTTCTAGTTTTTGTAATAAGTCTTCAACATCCAGTGTGTATTTTATACTTACAGTACATCTCAACCCAGACTAGGCAGATTATTAAGTGCTCAAGAACCACAGATAGAAAGTTGTTACAATAGAAGAAACCCAGGGTAGAAGTGCCTCCTTTTCCTTTCAAAACCTAGATCCTAGATTATAATAGCTCCTAACAATACATGTCATTTTTATTAAAACTAGGGTAGAAGTCTCACGATTCAACCCACCACCAGTGTCAGAATCAGAAAATTAATGGGCAACTTGAGTGTATAAAGCCCCACACCGAATCCCTTCAAGTGGAGCGGGTTAATCCATCCTTTTCCTGGCATTCCGCCACTATCCATTCTTTCCAAGCATTTCTTTCCTTTCATTTGGTTCATGTTCTAATTCATATATCAATTTGTACTTTCAGTCTCTTTCTCTGGCTTTTCTCATCATCATCATTTTCTGGAGATGAGATATGAAATCAGATGACAAGCTGGTAAGGGAAGGATCAGGAAGGGGAGTAAAAGGAATTATTTTCTAAGATACAAAGTCAGGAGCCCAATGAAACACTGGTAGTGAATGTATTGCTAGCTGATGTGTGGGGTGATGGAGGGTGAGAAGAGGGGTACAAAATCCACCAGTTTCTCTCCCTCTTTATGGCCACTCCTTCGTCAGGTCCCCATCACTCTCCACTGGACAATAGCACTGGCCTCCCTCTCAGAATGTCAAAGCCACTCAGGAGAAACTTCTCTCCTTTTCATTTAGCTCATTATCTCCAGGGACTAGAATAATATGGGCATATAGTAAGCCCTTGTTAAATAATTGGTGAAGGCAGGAAAAAAGGAAGGAGGGAAGAAAAGTGGAAAGGAAAAGGGAAAAAGGAAAGGGAAAGGGAGGAAGGGAGGGAAGGAGGGAGGGGGGAGGAAGGAAGGAAGGAAGGAAGGAAGGAAGGAAGGAAGGAAGGAAGGAAGGAAGGAGGGAGGGAGGGAGGGAGGGAGGGAGGGAGGGAGGGAGGGGGGAGGCAGGAAGGAAGGAAGGAAGGAAGGAAGGAAGGAAGGAAGGAAGGAAAGGGAAGGGAAGGAGGGAGGGAGTGAGGGAGGGCGGGCTAGTTTCACCTTTTGCCATTCCCTTTTTATTAATGCTTAGATTCAATCCTACAGTCAGAAAGATATGATTGATCTTGCCCACTGCCTATATCTTCCATTCTACTTTCACTCACTCTTCTCTCATCACTGTATTCTAACCAAACTGCCTCTTTTTAGCTCCTAGGACTTACTGAGATGATCACTGTCTTAGAGCCTTTATTTTGCTGTTGTGTTTGGAATGCTCTTACTGACCAACTCCTTGTCCTTGAAGGTGCATCTTAAACATTACTTTTTAAGATAGGCCTTCCTTGATCCCCACCCCATTGTTCTTTATGACAGCTGTTTGTTTCCTTTGTAGGATGTTCTCATTTTATAATCAGGTATGTATGGATTTGTTTACCTACTTATTAGTCTGTGGACCTCCATTTCCTCACTCACTGATAGTGAGCTCCCTGAGGGGGCAGGCACCAGGTCTATTGCATTCACCTCTGTAAACCCAATGTCCAGTGCTGTACCTGGTACAGATTACATGCTCAGTCCATAAAATCGGAATACATGGGCTGGACATGGTGGCTTACGCCTGTAATCCCTACACTTTGGGAGGCCGAGGCAGGTGGATCACCTCAGGTCAAGAGTTCAAGACCAGCCTGGCCAACATGATGAAACCCCATCTCTACTAAAAATACAAAAAATTAGCTGGATATGGTGGTGGGCACCTGTAATCCCAGCTACTCGGGAGGCTGAGGCAGGAGAATCACTTGAACCCACAGAGGTTGCAATGAGCTGAGATTGTGCCACTGCGCTATAGCCTGGGCAACAAGAGCAAAACTCCATCTCAAAAAAAAGCTGCCTATAGGAAAGAGTTACCTGACATACAAATTGCTTATCCAGACTAATATACCTTATCATTTCCTTTATCTTTCAACCTGAACCCTTCTGGAAATGTGGAACATATGCTAAAGAGCCAGGGCCTGGAATTCCTGTTTTCCTGGGAGGAGCATCTCTGTCTAAACACCTCTGGCAAGAGTGACAGTTCAGCAAGGCGTAGTCTAACTCTGGCGTAGTGTTTCACTAGCTGTGGAGAAAATTTCCAGTGATGTGATTCAGTCTCCAAAACGGGGCACCTTGAAGACCAAATATATGTTGTTCTGAGACAATCTGAGAAACCACTAAATCCTCAAATAAGGCGCCACATGAGTATTCTAACAGGGAAATAATGAAGATAAGAAATATTACCACCCTTTGGTTCACTCACCAATGTTTTGCCTCATAGGGACATAACAATAAAAACAATATTAATTAATTTTTCAAGCACATTTACAATGTGTCATTCATTCTGCTAAACTGTTTACATGCATTATCTCATTTAATGCTCATAACAACCCTATAAAGTCAGAGTTGCAATTATATTCATTTTACAGGCAAAGAAAAATGGTGCACAGCTTGATTTGATAAGTTGCCCATAAAACACTCAGCTATTAAGTTGTGAGGCTAATATTTGAATGCAAGTCTGATGATGCCAGTACTGATGGCCCTGTGCCTTCAGTCTAGTGTCCTGGACTCTGTAATGGCAGATGAAGACAGCGGCTTGAATACAGAGGGTGAAAAATTTTCCTTCCAACACAGGATTCCTGTTGATCTTGAGAACAGTAACATAACTGCTTGAGTGAACGTGCAGTGAACGCAGTGAACATGCAGAGGGTATGGTGGTCCCTCCCTAGAACAGGACAGGCTTTCTACCAGAGAGCAGCAGGATTGAGAGTAGCAAGAGTAGAAGAAGCAAGAAAAGGACAACTGAATGGCTAACAGTATGATGTCTGAGCAAAAGATCTGTTCCGTTATCCGGTTAAGCTCAGTCTAGCAATTCTGACTCGTGTTCTCCTGCTCAGACTCTGTGTTATTTTTCAGAATGCCACCTCTTTGTACCACTGTCCCTCTTTTCCCAATCTAGGGATGCCTCTATAAAGGCCTGCTAGACAGCTGAGTGGTTTCCAAAGAAGACCAGTAATCAGTTCCACCACAGTAAAGATCAGAGATTCCTTAAAATTGGCCCAATAGTGAAAGCAAGAGATTCTAGCCCCTGGCATCAATTATTCTTTTAATCTTTTTTTCTATTTTTTACCAAGACAATAATGATAAAATTAATATATTCTCTTTGTGTGTGATTTAATTAAAAAGAAGAAGAAAGTTGAAAGTGATCTCCCCACACACATACACAATTCCACTCTTCAGAGGCAAGCACGTTACCAGTTTGAGGCGTATCTTTTTTATAACCATTGTTTTCCCCCGTAACACCCATGAGAGAGGAGCTATAAATCTTCTCTTTTCAACTGGAGGAAAAGAGACCTTGAGAAGAAATGCTATTCTCTAAAGGGGTCTCAGTGCCACAGAGCGGGGGAAAGACTTCACATCCATGTCCCCAGGGTACACTGGAGAGAAGTTTGGGCCCCACACAGCTACGCATGTCACACAGATCAGTTTTTACCTCTCATTCATTTTTGAACAGGCACTATGTTCCTATGCCTAAAACCCAGCATTGTGTAAAAAGGTTAACAGTGAGAAGTCTCATTGCAACTTCTGACCTCGTTACTTTCTTCCCAGTAGAGGTAACTACTTTTATTCATTTTCAATATATCTTGCCAGAATTCCTTTACATAATTAAAAATGACTGTGAATGTGTGTTCTTACTTTTCTGCTCCAGATCGGTTTTGAAGGAAACTAGTATTCACAGTTATCCCTGCTGACCCTTGACAAGGCACAAAGGTGCCTCCTGAAGCAAACGAGTTCTCAAATTGTCTCTATTCCCTTTTATTCTTTTTTCATTGGAACTATGGTGTCTCTGAACAATTTCATGGATACCAAACAACATACTTTATGCAAAGGCATCAAGTAATAAATACTCCAAAAGCATCATTCTTTGCAAATTATTATCACTGATTTGTATGTTAGGCTTTAGTAAGAGAAGCAAAAGGTTTTATCTGTCCAGACTCCCATCACTCCTCCCCACAATACCCACACTTTTCAAAAATAGAGAAAATCACCCCACAACTTAGGGAAAAAGTACGTTTCCCTATTTTAAAAACACATTTTAATACAAAGGCCCAGGGACCTGAATAATACGCTTCTGCAATTTAATGTGAAGAGGAAAGTTGAGGCTCACATTGTATGTATCCCTATCTATAATTTGATACCATTTTCCCCTATATGTCCAATTTTGTGACAGAGAGGTATTGTGTACTAGTATTGCCTCCAAACTCAATGTCTAGAGAGAACATAATTTTTTTAATTGCATCTCCAGTATCTACAACACCAGGGTAGTTACAGTCCATTGCCTTTGTGGGAGGGGAGTAAATGAGCAGAATTTATAAATAATTCTACTCTACACAGTGTAGCTTCTGTAACTTCTGTAGCCACAAGGAAACCAAGAAATGACGTCAGTCTATGAATGTTACTCTGTTTAGAGCCATATTTCTAAAAAAACTTTTCAGTGTTAGTAGAAACTAAATATTTCCACGTCCATCTGTTTCAAATCTAATGTTTTTCATCAGAGATATCAATATCATCCTACAATTCAAGAATAAGTATTTATGAATATTGTTCCAAAGAGTAGGTATGGCAAGAATATTGCTAGGGACCTCACATGAGGTGAGGTCCTGTTGCACACCCTAAACATCATTCAATTTAATCAACCAAAGTCCTCATACAAATTGGAAATCTGAGGGCCAGAAAGATTTGCCAAGAAGAAAACCCAGAATTAAGTCCAGAATGTTCTAGCTCTAACCATCCTGCTCTTTTCATCCATTTAATGTCAAAATTTTACAACAAGGAATTAGTGAAATTAATATATTCTCTTTCTATGTGATCTAATTAAAAAGAAGAAAATTGAAAGTGATTTCCCTTCACACATACACAATTCCACTGTTGAGATGCAAGCATGTTAACGGTTTGAGGCATATCCTTTTTATAACTATTGTTTTCCTCCATAACATCCATGAGAGAAGGGCTATAAATCCCCTCTTCTCAACTGGAGGAAGAGGCCTCATTCCAGGTTTCCCCAGGAACATCCTCTCTGTCCTTTTACAAGAGAAGCAAACTTACCTTCCCGAAGAGGATACTCTCCAGAGGTCTGAACAAGACGGGATGCTGAAGGAAGTCAACCTGTGAATTGAAAGTGTAGCTTTTCACCACATGACTTCTGACTCTCTTCAAACCTGTGACACAGAACCCCTGAAAGAATAGTTCACCCTTCTCGTGGAGGAAGAGCGGTGATTTTTGAAACCAAAGATGACACCAATTCTTGTTGTTAATAAGATGCATACTTTAAGTTGTTTTTCCAGGAATGATCAAGATTCACCCAGTGCCCCTATAGTGAACTGTACACCCCTCCTATGTGTCTGATTAGAAAGAAGTGCACAGTGGATGAACACGGGAATCTTTTTCTGTACAATAATATTTGCTACTACCTATTTAAATCCTCTTTAAACAAAAATTAGTTATTTAACATAAGTTCCTCATTTTTATATCACATACTTTTTTAAAAAAAGTTATATTTTCACTTTAACTCTCAAAATAGTTCCATGAGGGCTAGGCACAGTGGCTCATGCCTGTAATCCAAGCACTTTGGGAGGCTGAGGCAGGCAGATCACGTGGTCAGGAGATGGAGACCAGACTGGCCAACATGGGGAAACCCTGTCTCTACTAAAAATACAAAAATTAGCTGGGCGTAATGGCATGCCCCTGAGTTCCAACTACTCAGGAGGCTAAGGTAGGAGAATCACTTGAACCTGAGAGGTGGAGGTTGCAGTGACCCAAGAACACGGCACTGCATGCCTGCCTGGTGACATAATGAGACACCATATCAAAAAAAAAAAAAAAAACTAAACTAAACTAAACAATAGTTCCATGAGATAGATATATATTATTATCCTGACTTTACAGTTGATGAAAATTGGACTTACAGAATTTATATAACTTGCCCCCTAACCATACAGCTATTACATGGCAGAACTGAGATTCAAGCCTCTATCACTTTTTTCGTGTATGATGCCACTACATGATTTGTGGAGATATGGTCAAAGGGCTTTTTAGTAATACTCTGTATTTATCAAATCTGATATACTAAAAAGATTTACACTTCCATACAACACAAGTATGGGCATTTTTATATTAACATAATGATGCATGTGGAAACCATGCCTTGGTAAACAAATATCCAGAAAAAGACTTCAGGATGGACTAGGCTCAAAAACATGAGGCTTTGAGCAGAGCTGTCAATAGGCATCGTGACAGTTGCTATGGAAATCACGGCTAGGCCAAAGCAACAAATGGCACCTCCTATCATAGTCAGTAACAGGGACTTCCTAATCAGGGTAGTAGATTGTGCCCGCCCATTGACTGACCTCTTGAGAGGTTTCTATTTAAGACTTACACTGCCACCTCCATCCCATCCCCACCTCAGACTCCCTTTGGGGTCTTGAATACAACCAAAATAACCCATCAACCCATGTCTAAAAGCAACAAGAAACTTACTACATGTACATAAACAGGATGCAGTTATAATAGGGATATTTTAAGTTGAGGCTATCAAGGCATTGCTGCTGTTCCACTGACTCTACTAGTGACACCATGCAATTCTATTTTTGCCACATATATACAGCCAACCAGGGGTATTGCCAGATAAGGAATCAGAGGTTGGGTTTCTGAGGACTGGGAATCTATAGATCAGAGTTCCTTACAGAACACATTTTTTTTCATAAGACCAATTCTATGTCTCCTACAGAAGTGACTCCACTCAAAATAATCATTCTTTTTCAGGCTTGGCCAATCACCTTGAATCTCACTGACTGGACTATCCTCCTGTTGGGATCTCTAAACTTTGAAGCACCCCAGAGCTCAGTTCTTAAATCTCCTGTCTTCACTATTCATGCCTACTCCCTAGGTAATCTCCTCCAGGCCTATGATTTTAATTCCATCTCTACATTGATGACCTCAAATTTATACCTCCAGTCCAAATGTTTACCTCTGTTCTTGACTTCTCCAACTCTCCACTTAATTTTTCCATATAAATGCCTATTGGCATCTAAAAATTTAACATGCTTGATATCAGATTTGTTATTCCTCTCAATCTCCTCTTCTCATATCTGCTCTTACCCCAGCATTCTGAACTCTGTGAATAACAACTCTATCCTTCCAACTGCTCAGGCCAAAATCTCTGGCACCATTCTTGCCTCTTCTTTTTTATTAACTTATTTTAGGTTAAGGAATGAAAGTGCAGGTTTGTTACACAGATAAACTTCTGTCATGTGGGTTTGTTATAGAGATTATTTGATCACCCAGGTATTTAGCCTAGTATGCATTATTTTTCTGGATCCTCTCCCTCCTCCCACCCTCCACTCTCTGAAATGACCCAGTGAGTGTTGTTTACTTCTAAGTGTCCATGTCTTCTCATCCTTTAACTCCCATTTTTATGTGAGAACTTGCGGTATTTGGTTTTCTGTTCCTGTGTTAGTTTGCTAAGAATAATGGCCTCCAGTTCCATCTACATCCCTGCAAAGGACATACAGATGCCAGCAAATCCTGCCATATCTACTTGGAAAACATACGCAGAATCAAAATACTTATCACTACTTCTACCATTATGACCTTCATCAAAATTACCATCTTCTTTTACCTAGACTGTTGCAATAACTCCCAACTGGCCTCCCAGATGCCACACATGCCCTTTACAGTCTACTATCCACAGGGCATTCAGAGAGCTCATTAAAACATCGGATGTTTTTTTCTCCTCTGCTCAAAATCTCCAATGGCGTTCCATCTCATGCAGAGCAATCTACATGGTTTGGCCCTACCTAGTTCTCTGACTTATCAATATCATGATGAATGCCCTTGCCCACTGCACACCAACAGCCCTGGTCTCCTTGCTGTTCCCTCTGCTCATTAAGCCCACTCCCTTTAAGGGTCTTTCTACTTTCTGACTCTTGCCAGGAGTGCTCATTCCCCTAGACATCTGTAAGGCATGTTTCTCACTCTCCTGTAACTTATGTCACTGTTTAAATGAAATCTTTCTAGGTAGGCGATTCATGACCACTGTATCTAATGTTGTATCTAATACACATCACACACACACACACATGCACACACATACACCACACACACACATGCACACGCACACACATGCGCACATACACACACACACATGCACATGCACACACATGCACACGCACACACATCTTTCTCATTTTATCCTGCTTTATTTTTCTTCATCATATTGTGCTGGATCTGACATCTTGAACTTTCGTTTCTTCTCTCCCTCAGCTATTAATAGAATATAAACTCCCTGAAAAAAAAAAAAAGAATTCTTTAGCTGGGCATGGTAGCTCACACCTGTAATCTCAGCATTTTGGGAGGTGGCATTATGTGTAGGCCAAGGCGAGCAGATCACCTGAGGTTGGGAATTTGAGACCTACCTGACCAACCTGGAGAAACCCTGTCTCTACTCAAAACACAAAATTAGCTGGGCATGATAGCGCATGCCTGTAATCCTAGTTACTCAGGAGGCTGAGGCAGGAGAATCACTTGAACCCGGGAGGCAGAGGCTGCAGTGAGCCAAGATCATACCATTGCATTCAAGTCGAGGCAACAAGAATAAAACTCTATCTCAAAAAAAAAAAAAAAAAGAATTTTTCTCATGTTGCTGTTTTGTGTACAAAGAGTGCCTAGAGAGTACTAGGCACACAGTGTGTGCTCAATAGATATTTGTGAAAAGATTGAATGGATGAGTGAACGAAAGAAAGTGGCCCAAACTCACCTCCACCAACACTCCATTATTTTTTCTGCCAAAGGATGGTGGTCACTATTCCAGCTGCTGACAGGAAGATGGTGGTGAAATCGCTTATTAGATAAATTTCATACAGTATGAGGTGTGGAAGGGTGAAATAGGATGTGTTGGAGTCAAGGGTTAAATATTGGATGTCTTAAAAATGAGAGAGATTATAAATGAGCCGAATAATATTGGATGTCTTAAAAACGAGAGAGATTAAATATACATCAGATTAGGCATGATGTGTGTGTGTGTCTGTGTATATGCATGTATCCAAGACATCTTTTATAATGGCACTGTATTAGTCCATTCTCATGCTGCTAATAAAGACATATCTGTGATGGGGTAATTTATAAGGAAAAAAGGTTTAATTGCCTCATGGTTCAGCATGGTTAGGGAGACCTCAGGAAACTTACAATCGTGGCTGAAGGGGAAGCAAACACATCCTTCTTTGCATGGCAGCAGCAAGGAGAATTGCTGAGCAAAAGGAGGAAAAACCCCTTGTAAAACCACCAGATCTTATGAGAACTCATTCACTACCATGAGAACAGCATGAGGGTAACCGCCCCCATGATTCCATTACCTCCCACAATGTCCCTCTCATGACACATGGGGATTGTGGGGACTACAAGTCTAGATGAGATTTGGGTAGGGCACAGCCAAACCACATCAGGCACTAATCCCATTAATGAGGACTCTATCCTCAAGACTTAGTTACCTCCCAAAGCCCCACTTTCCAGGGCCATCATCATACGTGATTAGGTTTCAATTTATGAACTTTGAGTAAAGACAAATATTTAGACCACAGCATTCTACCCCTGGCTCTCCAAAATTCATGTTCTTCTCAAATATAAAATATATTCATTCCATCATACATGTATTAAAAGTCTTAATACATTTCACCATCAACTTCAAGGTCTAAGTGCAAAGTCTCATCGAAATATCATCTAAATCAGATATGAATAAGACTCAAGGTATAATTCAACCTGAGGCAAATTGCTCTTTAGCTGTGAACCTGTTAAATCAAATAAGCTATGTGCTTCCAAAATACAATGGTGGGATAGGTAGGCACAGGATAGACATTCCCATTCCAAAAGGGAGAAATGGAAAAGAAGAAAGTGGAACACCTGCCAAGGCAGTCCAAAACCAACAGGGCAAACATTATTAAATCTTAAAACTCAAGAATAACCTTCTTTGACTTGATGACCCACTTCTGGACACACTGGGGTGGGAGGCTGGCCCCAAAGGTCTAGCTAGCCCCACCCCATGGCTTTGCTGGACTCAACTCTCACCATATTCTTACAGGTTGAAGTTGCATAACTGAAGCTCCTTCAGGCTAGAAACATGTGCTGCTTGCTCTACCAATATGGGGTAGCAGTGTTGGCCCCAACTCTCCAGCACCATTAAGTATTACCTGAGTGGTAACTCTCTGCAGTTGCCCCGCCTTTGTGGCTTCTCTCTGCTTGGATTATGTGCCGAAGGCTCCAGGCAGCATCATCCTTCAAAATCTAGGTACAAGTGGCATGGCTCTATGGCTCATGCACTTTGCATGTGGGCAGAGATGGCACCTTGTGGACACCACCAAGGCTTACAACACATGTCCTCTAGAAGGGTGGCCACTATGGTCCACACCACACCTGGGCCCACTGAACTCACACATTTGTGGCCAAGGAGCACTGCATCAGAATACCAGGGAATGGTGCCTTGAAATTATTCTGCCTCCAGGTCCTCACACTCTGCCTGCGTACCAATTTTCTGTCTTAGTCTATTCATACTGCTAAAACAAAATGCCATAAGCTGATAGCTTATAGAAACCAAAACTATATGTATTTCTCATAGTTCTGGAGACTGGGAAGTCCAAAATTCAGGCACCAGCAGATTCAGTGTCTGGTGAAGGATTATTTCCTGGCCCATAGATAAGCTTTCTTGCTGTGTCCTCATAGGGTGGAAAGGGTGACAACATTCTCTCAGGCCTCTTTTATAAGGGCACTAATGCCATTTATGAGGGTTCTACTGTCATGACTTATTCAGCTCCCAAAGGTTCCACCTCCTAATACCATCACATTGGTGATCAGGTTTCAACAATGTGGATTCAATGGATTTGAGGCAGATAAAAATATTCAGACCATAGCATATATCTATATGTATAACATGTAACTCTTGATTAGATTGTGACACAGAGGCATAGAGCTGTGCTATATCCTAGGAGGTGCTAAGAGGACATAGATCTCAGACAGCTGAGATACGTGGTAGGAGGCACTGGGTACACAGGTGCACTTACTAAAGCAGAGGATTTTATATATAAGCCATAATGTTCTTAAGAAAAAATATGCCTCTAAGCACCATAGTGAAGGAAATCAAAATATTTCATCCCAAAATATACTTCTTTGACATATTTTGAGATGGTTGTTCAGAGGGCCCACAGACAGAAGTAGTCCCACAAAGCTGTCTTTTGTAGGGGAGATTTGTGTCTATAAAGAATTTGATTTGATGCATCTGGGTTTTCTCTGAGGCCCTCCTTTGTCTGGATCCATGAAAGATTAACTAAAGATTAACTGAGGATCTGATACTTTTAAAGGTCTGAAGAGACATTTGTTATCTGTTATCTCTGAGGGCTGCTATTTCTGAGGTTTCGTCTACATCAGGACCACCTGTGCTATCCAGGCCTCCTATTCTCTCCCTCCCATAACCTGTGTTGCCACCATATCATAATTTACCACTATAATGTGTTTTTGGCCATGCTGTGAGCCTCCATTCTTTCAGTAACCTCAAGATGGTATAAAAGCATCAACCATCTGGCCGTTTTACTGAAATATTACTTTGTAAGAGTCCCACACACACTAATACATTTGCAAGCCATTTCTCCTTTTAATCTGCCTTTTGTCAGCTGATTTTTCAGTAAATCTTCAGAAGTTTTCCCCTGAAGCCCATGATAGTGTCCAACCAATATGCAGACCTTTAAATTTAAGAATGTGAGAACAGGAGATATACAGAAATCTGGGTGTGTGGGCACATCATTAACCCTGGAGAAGACAGCCTAAAGATGGAAGAACCCATCCGTTCTGCTAGAAGACAGTGACTCAACCCTGGGAACACAGCAATACTAGATACATTGTGGAGAAAAGGCTCAAGCACTAAAAGTGGGACACAGAGTGGTCTGTGTCTCAGAAGTGAAACAAAGGTCCAGTTTGTGAACTTGAAGCACTAGGTCAGGAGCAACCTGAAAACCACTAGAAAATTCATCTCATAGTGTGGATATATAAGTCCTAAGTTCTATTATTTTAAGTCGGAATTGATTCTAGACACCAGCCTAGGGCTGTTTTAGGGTCCCACGGCCATAGCTAAGGAAAGGAGAATTGCAGAGACTGGAATCTAGGCTACGCCAAATACTTCAGAGTGCCACAGTTGCACAATTAAGCAACTTAAATATTTAAACAATTTTATTGGATAACAATTATGTATAGAAACTGAACATTGAGGAAACATCAATAATGTATCAAGTTTAATTCGTGTGGATGTGGCAGGGAAGGCTAGAGTTTAAGAAGAAAAAAATATCTCCTTATTCAGGATGCTAAAAATACCAGCTTTGTGTGCCATGCTGAACACTACTGTTGAATACAGCCAAGTAATTAAACATCTCAAATCTAGCTTACACTTTCCATGCGAATATAGCAATGCTAAAAAAATTTAAAGAAGTTAAGCCTCTGTTTAGCATGCCCTCCCTAAAAAACACTTTGTTAGTTTTTAAAAACCATAAACAGATACATTCAAAAGGTAAGATTCCCAGAAAAATGTGTAATTTTATTATTTTGGCATAATTGCTTTGAAGAGGGTTTTTTTTAAATCATGGCATAATTTTTCCAACTATTCTCTTAAATCCAATAGTCAGCTTGCTTTACACTGCCTCCAGGGAAGAATGTGGCAGGCAGAAAGCAAGAATAGCTTGAGAGGCTCTGCATTCTGTGTTCCCAAAATCCAAGACTTTAAGGAAATTTAAAGTACTCATTTATAGACAAGAACCCAGTACCCATTCCTACCTTATATGAGAAAATATTTCTCCAAGGCTAAGGAGGGGATAAAGGAGAAGAATAGGGAGAGAGGGAGAGAATAAGAGAGAGAGGTAGTGAAAGCCGAGAAATCAATGTGTTCCTGGAAGAGGAGCCTGCACATCCTCTCCAGTAAACGCCTGGGAAGATTAACAAATCCCAGAAAGAGATAAAATGGCTACAATGTGCTAGGTCTAGAGGTTAATGGAGGCAAACAGACTGACAAAAACTCCTGGTTATCCAGTATAGCCCAGATACAGCCAAGAGAGATCCCAGGATGGAGGGGCCATGGAGACAAAAATGTCTCAGTAGCCACCTGCACAGACTGGCTGCAGATCAGAGAGGCTCCTGCCAGCCCATGTCTCAGCATTAAATGAGGTGCCCTGACCCCTGATAAAAACCCTAGAGCAGGAGAAATGCCTCCAAATTTACTAAGATTACATTTTCACCACCCCATACATCTGCACTGAGCCAAGATAGAGCAACAAGGACCAAATTTACCTTTTTTCCTGAAAGGACAACAGTAAAAACAAAACAGACAGAGTATATAAACCAGTGATTCTAAAGCCACTCAACATCAAGTAATGAGAAACAATGGTCCCTGAGAAATGGGGAACAAAGGACATAAGTCCCGTGTTTGCCCCAGATGACTGCCTTGAGAGCAGGTTCCAGATTGCAGTTCAGGGAGGAGGAACTCAGGCAGAACCCGGCAGACTACCTGAATTAAGACAAACCTGGAGAGGCAAAGGCAACTAGAGTTCATCAACCTAGAATTTTATATCCATCAAAAATATCCTTCAAAAATGAAGGCTGGAGCTGGAGGAAAATGGCAGACAGGAGACAGGATTAAATTGTGGCTCCCGCTCTGAAAAACAGAGCAGTGTATGGAGACTGACATCATGAACTTTTACTCCAAAAACTACTGCAGGAACATACCAGGAAATCTGAGAGAATTCACAGACCCTTTGAAAGAAGTAGATTGCTCCTGCAGGCCCCAGGAGACAGCCCAAAAACTGTGAGTGTCCACAGTCTGAAGGAGGAATTGTCTACCCCCAAACACATACCCTCACTGGGTAACCTGAAGGTCCAGATCATGGGTGAAGGTTTTGACCTCACCTGGAGCTGAGACAATTTTAGAGAAGTGAGCAAAATACAGTGATACAAGAAGAAGCAGGAAGAGCTTTGTGGTCTCTCTCGGTCCCCAGAAAGCCATTTCTGACTCTGTCTCAGAGGTCTTTGGCAAGGGCTGCCAGAGGAACTGAGAAAAGTACAGGGAGAAGGAAACTTCCAGCTGAACTCTGTAACAATTTCAACCAAACAGAAGTTTCCTGGACAGAACTCAGGGGAAGGAGTGAATCCAGAAAGCAAGCATAGCACAGAAGCCATCCCAGTGGAGAGGCACAAAAACTGAAAGCCCTGCTTGCTTTCACACCTGGGAGCCTGATGGTCTATAGTAAGTTCTCAGCCCTGCTCACCCACTGCCTGGAAACAAACTCAGTGCTGCTAGGTGAGGGCGTTGGGGCACAGTGAGAGTGAGACGTGTCTTTTGGGCTGCATGAGAGTTGGGTGAGGCTTGTAACTGCTGACTTTCCCCCACTTTCCTGACAACCTGCATGAAACAGCAGAGGCAACCATAATGCCCCTGGGAACATAACTCCATTGGCCTAAGAACCACACCCCCAGCCCTTTGCAGCAGCTGCAGCAAGCCCCACCCAAGGAAAGTCTGAGTTCAGACATGCCTAACTCTGCCTCCACCTGATGGTCCTTTTCTACCCACACTGGTAGTCGAAGATAAAAGACATATTTTCTTGAAAGCTCTAGGGTCCCCCACCACTGCCTGATTCTCCCTATACTACCACAGCTGATGCTTTCTTGAAAATGCCACCTCCTGGTAGGAGGCCAACCAGCACAGAACTAGTACAATAAACAAAACTACAACTAAATATCTTCTCAGAGTCCATTTCACTCCCCTGCTACCTCCACCAGAGCAAGTGCTTCTATCCAAAGCTGAGAGACCTGCAGACAATTTACATCACAGGACTCTGTGCAGACATCCCCCAGTACCAGCCTGGAGCCTGGTATCTCCACTGGGTAACTAGATCCAGAAGAGAAATAACAATCACTAGAGTTCAGCTCTCAGGAAGCCACATCCCTAGGAAAAGAGGGAGAGAACTACATCAAGGGAGCACCCTGTGGAACAAAAGTATTTGAACAGCAGCCCCTGAGCCAAGATCTTCCCTCTGACATAGTCTACCCAAATAAGAAGGAACCAGAAAAACATTTCTGGTAATATGATAAAACGAGGTTTTTTAATACCCTCAAAAGATTACATTACCTCACCAGCAATGGATTCACACCAAGAAGAATTCACTGAATTGCCAGAAAAAGAATTCAGAAGGTCAATTATTAAGCTAATCAAGGGTGCACCGGAGAAATGTGAAATGCAACTTGATGAATTTTTTTTAAAAGATAGAAGATATGAAGGGGAAAATCTTCAGTGAAATAGCATAAATAAAAAACAATCACAACTTCCAGAAATGAAAGACACACTTAGAGAAATGCAAATTGCACTGGAAATTCTCAGCAATAAAATTGAACAAGCATAAGAAAGAATTTCAGACCTTGAAGACAAGGTTTTTGAATTAACCCAATCCAAAAAAGACAAAGAAAAAAGAATCAAAATAAATGAACAAAGTTTCCAAAAAGTTTAGGATTATGTTCAATGACCAAACCTAAGAATAATTGATGCTCCTGAGGAAGAAAAGAAATCGAAAAGTTTAAAAAACATATATAAGGAAATAATCTAGGAACACTTCCTTGGCCTTGCTAGAAATCTAAACATCCAAATACAAGAAGCTCAAAGAACACCTGGGAAACTTACTGGAGAAAGATACCTCCTACATACATAGTCATCAGGTTATCTAAAGTCAAGACAAAGAAAAGAATCTTAAGAGCTGTGATGCAAAAGCACCAGGTAACCTATTAAAGAAAACCTATCAGATTAACAGCAGATTTCGCAGCAGAAACCCTGCAAAGTAGAAGGAATTGGGGAACTATACTCAGCCTTCTAAAACAAAACAATTATCAGGCATGAATTTTGTATCCAGCAAAACTAAACTTAGTAAATGAAGGAAATAATACAGTTTTTTCAGTCAAACAAATGCTGAGAGAATTTGCCACTATTGACCCAGCACTATAATAACTGCTAAAAGGAGCTCTAAACCTTGAAACAAATCTTCAAAATACACCAAAATAGAACCTCCTTAAAGCATACATCTCATAGGACCTGTAAAACAAAAGCAAAATAAATTTGTAAAAGGTATTCAAGCAACAAACAGCACAATGAAGTAGTACCTCACATCGCAATACTAACTTTGAATGTAAATGGCCTAAATGCTCCACTTAAAAGATACGGAACTGTAGAATGGATAAGAATTCACCAAGCAAGTATCTTCTGTCTTCAAGAGACTCACCTATCACATAGGACTCACATAAACTTAAGATAACGGGGTGGAAAAAGACATTCCATGCAAATGGACACCAAAAGTGATCAGGAGGAGTAGCTTTTCTTATATCAGACAAAACAAACTTTAAAGCAACAGCAGTCAAAAAAGACAAAGAGGGACATTATATAATGATAAAAGGACTTGTCCAACAGGAAAATATCACAATCCTAAATATATATGAACCTAACAGTGGCGCTCCCAAAGTTATAAAATAATCACTGCTAAGAAATGAGACAGACCTAAGAAATGAGATAGACAGCAAAACAATAATAGTGGGAGACTTTAATACTCCACTGAAAACACTACACAGGTCATCAAGCCAGAAGGTCAATGAAGAAAAAATGGATTTAAACTATATGCTAGAAAAAATAAACTTAACAGATATTTACAGAACATTCTACCCAAGAACTGCAGAGTATACATTCATTCATTAGCACATGGAACATTCTCTAAGACAGATCATACGACAGGCCACAAAACAAGTGTCAATAAATTTAAGAAAATCGAAATGATATCAAGTACTCTCTCAGACCACAGTAGAATAAAATTGGAAATCAACTCCAAAAGGAACCCTGAAAACTATGCAAATACATGGAAAGTAAACAACCTGCTCCTGAATGATCATTGTATCAACTATGAAATCACGATAGAAATTTAAAAATTCTTTGAACTGAACAATAATACTGATGCAACCTATCTAACCCTCTGAGATACAGCAAAGGTGGTGCTAAGAGTAAAATTTGTAGCCTTAAATGCCTATATTAAAAAGTCTGAAAGAGCACAGAGATCATCTAAAGTGACACCTCGAGGATCCAGAAAAACAAGAACCAACCAAACCCAACAGAAGAAAAAAAATAACAAAGAGCAGAACTAAATGAAATTGAAACAAAAAAATACGAAAATAAATGAAAAAGCTGATTCTTTGAAAAGATAAATAAAATTGATAGAGTGTTAACAAGATTAACCAAGAAAAGAAGAGAGAAGATCCAAATAAATTCAATTAGAAATGAAACGAGATATAGTACAACTGATACTACAGAAATATAAAAGACATTCAAGGTTACTACGAACACCTTTATGCACATAAACTCGAAAACATAGAGGAGATGGATAAATTTTCTGGAAATATACAACCCTCATAGATTAAACCAGGAAGAAATAGAAACTCTGAACACACCAATAACAAGCAGCAAGATTGACATGGTAATTTTAAAAAATTGCCAGCCAAAAAATGTCCAGGACCAGACAGATTTACAGTTGAATTCTATCAACCATTCAAAGATGAATGGGTACCAATTCTAATGACACTATTCCACAAGACAAAGAAAGAAGGAATCCTCCCTAAATCATTCTATGAAGCCAGTATCAGCCAAATACCAAAACCAGGAAAGGATATAACAGAAAAAGAAAACTACAGACCAATATCCCTGATGAATGTAGATGCAAAAATCCTTAACAAAATACTGGCTAACCAAATCCAACAACATAACAGAAAGATAATCCACCATGATCAAGAGGGTTTTATACCAGGGATGCAGGGATGGTTTAATATCCGCAAGTCAAAAAATGTGATACACCAAATAAACAGAATTAAAAACAAAAATCACATAATCACCTCAATAGATGCAGAAAAAGCATTTGATAAAATCCAGCATTCTTTATTATTAAAACTCTCAGCAAAATCAGCAGAGAAAAGATATACCTTAAGGTAATAAAAGCCATCTATGCTTTTTCTGCATCCACATTCATCAGATGTGTATCTATCCTGTGGAATAGTGTCAATAGAATTGGTACTCATTTGTCTTTGAATGTCTGATAGAATTCAGCTGTGAATTTGTCTGGTCCTGGACATTTTTTGGTTGGCAATTTTTTTTATTACCATGTCAATCTCGCTCCTTGACACTGGTCTGCTAAGAGTTTTTATTTCTTCCTGGTTTAATCCAGGCAAATAAAAATCACAGTGAGATACCATCTCATGCCAGTCAGAATGGCAATTATCAAAAAGTCCAGGAAACAATAGATGCTAGCAAGGCTGCGGAGAAATAGGAATGCCTTTACACTGTTGGTGGGAATGTAAATTGGTTCAACCATTGTGGAAGACAGCGTGGTGATTCCTCAAGGATCTAGAACCAGAATACCATTTGACCCAGCAATCCTGTTGCTGAGTATATACCCAAAGGAATATAAATAATTCTACTATAAAGACACATGCACATGTATGTTTATTGCAACAGTATTTACAATAGCAAAGAAATGGAACGAACTCAAATGTCCACATGGAACCAACTCAAATAGACTGGATAAAGAAAATGTGGCACATATATACCATGGAATACTATGCAGCCATAACAAGAAATGAGCTCATGTCTTTTGCAGGGACATGGATGAAGCTGGAAGCCATCATCCTCAGCAAACTAACACAGGACCAGAAAATCAAACACCATATGTTCTCACTCATAAATGGGAGTTGAACATTGAGAACACATGGATACAGAGAGGGGAACAACACACACCAGAACCTGTTGAGGGGTGGGAGTGAGGGGACGGAACTTAGAGGATGGGTCAATAGATGCAGCAAACCACCATGGCACACATATACCTCCTATGTAACAAGCCTGCACATCTGCACATGTATCCTATTTTTCTTAGAATAAAGAAAAAAAGAAATTGTGGTATGTATGACACATATATGTATATATGTATACACACACACACACACACACACACATACATACCATGGAATACTACTCAGTCATAAACAGGAACCAAATGATAACATTTGTCAAAACCTGGATAGGATTGGAGACCATTATTCCAAGTGAAGTAACTCATGAATGGAAAACCAAATATTATATATTCTGACTGATAAGTGGGAACTAAGCTATGAGGATGCAAAGGCATACGAATCATACAATGGACTTTGGGGTCTTAGGGGAAAGGGTGGGAGGGGGTGAGGAATAAAAGATTACAAATTGGGTACAGTGTACATTGCTCAGGTGATGGGTGCATGAAAATCTCGGAAATAAAGAACTTACTCATGTAACCAAACACCACCTGTTCCCCCAAAAACCCATGAAAATAAAAAATAAAATAGAATAAAATGCATATGCAAATAAGCTTAAAAAACAAACAAAAATGAAAGCCAACTGAAAAAACACAAGCAACAAAAACAAAAATAGATAAATGAGACTTAATCAAAATAAAAACCTTCTGTAAAGCAAAATAAATAACCCACCAAGTGAACAATCTGCAGAATGAGAGAAAATATCTGCTAACCATGCAACCAACAAGGGACTAATATCCAAAATTTACAAAGAACTCAAGCAGCTCAAAAAATAATAATAACCTTACTTAAAAGTGGCTGAAGAACTAAGGAAGAGACATTTTTCCAAGGAAGACATACAAATGGCCAAGCATATTTTGAAAATGTTCAACATCACTATCAGAGAAATGCAAATTAAAACCACAATGATATATCACCTTATACCAGTCAGAATAGCTATCATCAAAAAGTCAAAAACTAACTGATACACTATTGGTGGGAATGTAAATTCGTACAACCTCTATAGAAAACGGTATAGAAATTTCTCAAAAAACTAAATAGAGAACTACCATTTGATCCAGCAATCCCACTACTGGGTATCTATTCAAAGGAAAAGTCATCATTATATCAAAACGATACCTGTACATATATATTTATCACAGCACTATACACAATAGCAAGATATGGAATTAAGCTGAGCATCCATCAATGGATGACTGCATTAAGAAAATGTGGTATACATTGAGATACCATCTTACGCCAGTTAGAATGGTGAACATTAAAAAATCTGGAGACAACAGATGCTGGAGAGGATGTGGAGAAATAGGAACACTCTTACACAGTTGATGGGAGTGTAAATTAGTTCAACCATTGTGTAAGACAGTGTGGCGATTTCTCAAGGATCTAGAAATAGAAATTCCATTTGACTCAGCAATCCCATTACTAGATATATACCCAAAGTACTATAAATCATTCTACTATAAAGACACATGCACATGTATGTTCATTGCAGCCTTGTGTATAATAGCAAAGACCTGGAACCAACTCAAATGCCCATCAGTTGATAGACTGGACAAAAAAAAATGTGGCACATATACACTATGGAATGCTACGCAGTCATAAAAAACAGTGAGTTCATGTCCTTTGTAGGGACTTGGGTGAATCTGGAAACTATTATTCTCAGCAAACTGACATGAGAACAGAAAACCAAACACTGCATGTTCTCACTCATAGGCGGGTGTTGAACAATGAGAACACATGGACTCAGGGAGAGGAGCATCACACACTGGGGGCAGTTGTAGGGGTCTTGGGGAGGGACAGCCGGGGGTGGGGAGTGATAAAATGGGGAGAAATGCTGGATATAGTCAAAGGGGGAATAGAGGCAGCAAACCACCCAGTTATGTGTGCACCTATGCAAAACCCTGCATGATCTGCACATGTACCCCAGAACCTAAAGTAAAATTTAAAAAAAGGAAAAAAAAAAAAAGAAAGAAAACCACATAATGATGGTGGTCACATCATTTATTCCATGATGTACTACAAAGATCATAGGCTTTGGGAATTATTTCACCTCCATGGGTCTTTGTTTCCTCATCTGTGAAGTGGGTCTAATATCTAACCTCAGTATGCTGTTGTGATAGTCATGGATAATAATAATAACTACCATTTTGAATGTGATATGATTGGATCTGTGCCTTCACCCAAAACTCACGTTCAATTGCAATACCCAATGTTGGAGGTGAGGCCTGGTGGGAGGTGATTGGATCATGGGTTTGGATTTCCCCCTGGGTGCTGTTCTCGTGACTGAGTTCTCATGACATCTGGTTGTTTAAAAGTGGATAGTACTTCCTCTCCCCAACTCTTCCTCCTCCTCCAGCTATGTGAGGTACTTACTCCCCCTTTGCCTTCTACCATGATTGGAAGTTTACTGAGGCCTCCACAGAAGCAGATGCTGCCATGCTTCCTGAGCTGCCTATGGAACTGTGATACAGTTAAACATATTTTCTTTATAAATTACCCAGTCTCTGGTATTTCTCTATGGCAATGAGAGAACAGATTAATACAGAGTGCTTACATCAGACACCTTGTACATGTCTTACTGAACCTCATATCAAATCTCTGAAGCAGACTACTACTATTAGTAGTCTCCATTTAACATTGTAGGAGATGGAGGCTTTGAGAGGGCAAGTAAGTAATCTAAGGTAATAATTTAGTAATTGACAGAGGCAAGAGTTGATTCCAGATATCTCTGACTCCTAAGTTCATGTCTTAATGACTGTATCATAATATCTTTCAATAATTAAACTTACCCAAATAGCTATCATGCCGTATGAACATAGTAGTTATTCAAAGTTAATACATATTATACTTTCATCCCCACTCTTTTTTTATAAGAGTGGATGCTTGAGTCGATTTGGAATACTTCTTTTCAAATGTAAAAATGACTGGAAGCAATAATCAACCTTAGAGAAATTTCTTGGTGATTGCTCTGAAAATAAGGTACTGAGGTAATTAAGGCAATCAGAACAGCACACAAGTAAACATAGGCAGGCAAGTCAACTTGTTTTTCCACTGACCTGCCTTTGTAAACCAAGATGGAAAGGTCCTCTTTCTGTTCAGTTGCTTTCATAGGCATTTGCCAGGTATAATAGATCTCTACTCTCAGTGGGTCAGTCTGCCCACTGAAGCATGTAATTGGTTCTTTTTATGCATCAGACTGGTCCCTGGCATTATGCATTTGTAACCTTGGATAGCTGGAGATGACTCCTATGTCTCACTGAGTAAAGACAAAGAAGATCCTGAGGTTACATCTTTCTGAAACTGAAGATACAGTTTCATCTGTGATAGGAGATAGTGGTGTGAGATCTTTATATTTTAGAATCTAAATTGAATACATTATTATTCAAATACATTGCAACAATAAATTCTGGGATAGTTGAAGTGACATGGAAATAAGGAATACTTCCTAGGGGAATTGATACCTCGTCACTTGGAAAAGCCATCAAACTAGAGCAGGCCCCTTGTTCACCTTTCGTGAAGGGCTGATAGTCAATAGGTAGCTTTGGTATGGCTGTGCCGCTTGTTTATGGCCAGTGGTCTCCTGATTAGTCAGTACCTGAGTGTCATCAATTATTACATATTTTGCATATGAGTGGGAATAATGGTGCTTCTGTAGCCAGAGGTAGAGTTAAGCCCAGATGAGAGTGGATTACTGGCTATGAAGAGATTGTTAAAGTGTAAAATATAAGGACTTTCAAGAGAATGAAAATTTCATCAGACCTGTTATTTTAGTTTTATTCTGCCTTTAGAAAGGAGATATAGCCTCTACTTCAATTGGAAAAACACCTTCCAAAGTTTCATTATTCTTCCAGTACAGAATAAAAGTTGTTGCTGCTTATGGTCAAATTAAAAAAAAACAAAAAGACCAGTTCAAGAAACAGTGTCACTAACACAGCTAACAATTAGCAGAGTGGGAGCCATACCAGAGGAGCTGGGAAGCGGCACATTGTGTGAAACACTAGGAGAGCAGAACAATCACATCATTTGGATGCATGCAAGCAGTGATTTCTCTTATTTTTCTTCCAAAAGAAATAGATGGTGAAGACTTTTAGTTTTAGGTAATTTGGGCACTTAGAATATATATGTTGCACAATAGCTAATAGTTACACATTTTTCATTGCCATAAAACTTATTTTTAAAATAATTTATTTTTTTTTAAAGAAAGAGAAAAAGAATGAAAGAGAGAAAAAGAAAGGTTTTTTTTTTTTCAAGAAAGAGAAAAAGAAAAAAGAATAAACGAGAGAGAGAGAGAGAAAGAAAAAGGGGGAGAGAGAACAAGAATCTTGCTCTATTGCTCAGGCTAAAATATAATCTAAATATAGGTATTAAAGATCTCTTTTATACCGATAATTATGCTTAGCAATGGAGACAGGAAGGAATAAGGGAAGAAAATAACACACAAACAGCCAACCAATATTTCATTTAAATCTGTGGAATACTATGCAATTATTGAGAAGTAGTTTACTTCCAATTATGTGGTCACATTTAGGATAGGTGTAAGGTAATACTGAGAAAAATATACATTTTGTGACTATGAGGTGGAGAGTTCTGTAAATATTTATTAAATTTACTTGTTCCAAGTCTGAGTTCAAATCGTGGATGTCCTTGTAAATTTTCTGTCTCGTTGATCTATCTAATATTGACAATGTAATGTTAAAGTCTCCCGCTATTATTGTGCGAGAGTCTAAGTCTCTTTATAAATCATTAAGAACTTGACTTATGTATCTGGGTGTTCCTATATTGGGTGCATGTATATTTAGAAACTTTAGCTCTTCTTATTACTTTGATCCTTTTACCATTGTGTCATGTCCTTCTTTGTTTCTTTTAGTCTTTGTTGCTAATAAAGTCTATTTTGTCAGGGACGAAAATTGCAACTCCTGTATTTTTTTTTTCTTTTTTTGCTCTCCGTTAGGTTGGTGGATCTTCCTTGATCCCTTTATTTTGAGTCTTTGTGTGTCCTTGCATATGAGATAGGTCTGGATACTGCGTACCAATGGGTTTTGACTTTTTATTCAATTTGCCTAACTGTATGTTTTGATTGAGGCATTTAATCCATTTAAATTTAGGACTAATATTGATATTGTGAGTTTAATACTGTCATTTAATGCTAGCTGGCTGTTTTGCCCATTAGTTGATGTAGATTCTTCATTATGGTGATACTCTTTACCTCTTGGTAAGTTTTTAGGATGACTGATACTGGTTGTTCCTTTCTGTGTGTAGTGCTTCTTTCAGAAGTTGTTGTAAAGCAGGCCTGGTGGTGATAAAATCTCTGAGTTCTTGCTTGTTTGCAAAAAATTTTATTTTTCCTTCACTTATGAAACTTAGTTTGGCTGGATATGAAATTCTGGGTTGAAAGTTCTTTTCTTTAAGGATGTTGAATATTAACCCCCGCTCTTTTCTGGCTTGTAGGGTTTCTGCTGAGAGATCTGCTGTGAGTCTGATAGGCTTCCCTTTGTGGGTGACCTGACCTTTCTCTCTGGCTGCCCTTAGTATTTTCTCCTTTATTTCAAGCCAAGTAAATCTAACGATTATGTGTCTTGGGGTTGCTCTTCTTGAGGAATATCTTTGTGGCGTTCTCTGTATTAGCTGGAGTTGAGTATTGTGCCTTGCTAGTTAGGAAAGTTTTCCTGGATAATATCCTGAAGAATATTTTCCAGCTTGGATTCATTCTCTTTGCCACATTCAGGTACACCTATCAAACATAATTTAGGTCTTTTCACATAGTCCCTATTTCTTGGAGACTTTGTTCATTCCTTTTTACCCTTTTTTCTCTGATCTGGTCTTGTCTTGTTTCATTTCATGAAGTTGGTGTTCGACCTCTGATATCCTTTCTTCTGCTTGATCAATTTGACTATTAAAACTTGTGCATACTTCACGGAGTTCTCGTGTTGTATTTTTCAGCTCCATTAATTCACTTATATTCCTCTCTAAATTGTCTATTCTCGTTAGCATTTTGTCAAACCTTTTTTCAAGGTTCTTAGTTTCTTTACATTGGGTTAGAACATATTCTTTTAGCTCACAGAAGTTTCTTATTATCCACCTTCTGAAGCCTAATTCTGTTAATGGAACACACTCGTTCTCCATCAGGCCTTGTTCTGTTGCTGATGAGGAACTGCCATCCCCTGTAGAAGGAGAGGTATTCTGATTTTGGGTGTTCTCAGTTTTTTTGTGCTGGTTTCTTCCCATCTTTGTAGATTTATCCACCTGTCGTCTTTGTAATTACTGACTTTCAAATTAGGTCTCTGAGTGAACGTCCAGCTTGTTGATTCCCAGTGCTGGAATCTGTAATTTTCACTGCGGCAACCCACAGCGCCAGCAGAAAGAGCGGCATTGAGATTCATGGTGCTTTTCTACCTGGGAATCTCCGGTCTGGGTTCCCTCTTCAGTCCCTTTTTCAATCAGCTGAATGGGCGACTCTGCCTTCCTGGAGCTCCAAACGTCAACCAAAAGGATGCCCAGTCCCATTTACTCCACACCACAAACCGCTGCGCTGGGATGCCGGCAAAACAGCTGCGCCAGCCAAAAGGGTCTCACTGGTGACCCGTGGAACTCCTCTGCTGGGAGTCTCCTGATCCATGGGCAACAAAAATTCGTCTGAACGTGTGGCGTCCACTCAGTCTTTGCGCTTTCACTGGGAGCTGCAATCCTGAGGTGCTAGTAATCGGCCATCTTGGATTCTCTCTCCAACAATTTAGTTTTAATTGGGGATGTTGTAGCCAGCATACTTGGTTGTCTTACTCGAGTTATTTCCTGGAGTATCTGAGTAGATGCTCAGTAAAGCTCAATAAAATGTGATCTCATAAAGTAACCTGGGCGATGGTTACTTCTCACTTCATTGATACGTATTTTACCCAAATCCTGTGTTCTAAAGCTATCACAACTCAGATAAAAAATGAGTTACATGGCTAGGATAAAGATATATTAGACTTCATCTCAGCATTATTCAGGACATTACCTTATTTCTCTTTTGAATCTATCTTCCTTCTTTTCTAGTTTTTCCCCTTTCAATCCCACTGCTGCACTTTGTGTTTATCTGTTGATTATTGTCCCCTTTTATCATCGTTAAGAGAAGCCTAAGCCCTCATTTAGAATAACATTAAATTATATATTAGATATGAAGTACCTACTATATATCACAAATTGTACTACATGTGGTGGAACTGAGAAAATGATCTTTAATAGTACTGTTTAGCAGAGACAGTCCACAGGAATAGAGGGGTGAGGGCTTTGGGGTCAGGTAGACCTGGTTCTGCAGATAGATTTCTATTTGATTTTAGGTTGTTATGGTTGTAAAGTTATAAAGAAGATTATAAGGTTGTTGTGAGGCTCAGGGAACAGAGTCTAGCACATAGTGGTCAACAAATGAGACCTATTTAAACAAAGTCTAGTGTTGCTTATTGAAAAATTATGAAACACTCATTTTAGTTTAGTTCTTTAGAGATTATTGCTGAAATTTTAGTATGTCACCTTGTATCCCTGAGGATCAATTTTTTTTAATCTGTAAAAATCTGGTGCAATTAGCCAGTTCCAAGAGTATGTGATTCTAGTGACTCTGACTATGAGCTGTTTCCCTCCGGGAAATACATAATCAATCTCCAAGAGGACTTGGCACAAAAATGAGATGATTGACAGAATCTAGAAATGGGACCAACACGGGCTAGTTTCTTAGGTGTTTTGAAGTCCAACAATATAAAGTATTGGTACAAATGTGCTGTGACTGAAAAGCTGAACCAAAAAGACAATGACAAATAACAGAGTGGCATGCAAGATCAATCTTTTTGTACTTTCCTCTCTGCTTTCTACTGGTCATCTTTTGATTTGGATGTTATGATTTTTAGCAATGATCCTACACAAACTCCATAACAAGGTGTAATCACAGCAAAAGCAAACAAAAATCAAAACAGCAACAAACAACCAAAAACTATATAAAAAATAAGTTTTCAGGAGAGCTTCTCATTCCTTACTGGTACCACACAAGACAAAGAGACACTGTATTTATTCATTCAACAAATATACATTAATTATTCTGCACCATGCACCGTGTGAAGACATTGGGATAAACCAGATAACCACTGCTCCTGATACATGAATCTTGGTCCCGTTTGGGTTAGAGAGGAACCCAGAAACAACTACAATACACGGTAATTAATGCTGCAAAAGAGAAATCAAGCGTGACATAAGTATCCAAAGAAAAACATATGTCTGGGTCAGTAGTTCTCAATCAGGGGTGATTTTGTCTTCCCAGGGATGCCTGACAATACATGGAGGTGTGTCTGATTATCATAGCTGAGGGTGGGGGTAGGGATGTTACTTGCAGCTAATGGGTGGAGGCTGCAGGACAGCCCTCCACATCAAAGAGTTATTCATTCCGAAATGTTAATAGAGCTGAAGTGGGGAAACCCTGACCTAGATGTAAGGGGCTGAAGAAGACTTCATAGAGAAAGTGATGCTTAATCTGAGAGTTGACAGAGGAGTAGGTGTTAACGATCTATTGAATTTAGCAAGAAGGGGGTTGTTAGTGACCTTGACAGGGTGCAGTTGGAAATGGTTTGAGGAGAGAGTGGGAAGTGAGAACATGGAGAGCCAAAAACAAATCTTTTAAAAAGCTTGCCTGGGAAGGAAACAGACAGTGCAGAAGCTGGAGTGGGATGGGATGATGCTGATGCACAATTATGTTGTGTATGGTTTGGTTTTAAAAATGGGCAGGATTTGAACATGCATAATGTGGATGAGAAAGAACAAGTGGAGGAGGAGGTATTAAAAACAAAAGAGGAGCAGAGGAAAATTAATAGTGTGAGGCCTCCACATACCATGTGATTCCATTGATAGGAAATATCCGAAGTAGACAGACCTTTAGAGATGGAAAGCAAATTAATGGTGCTAGGGCTGGGGCTGGGGAGGAGGGGGGAGGGGTAATGAGGAGTAACTGCTAATAGATACACTTTAAGGAGGGTGGGGAATGAAAATTTTCTAACATATATTGTAGTGATGGTTTTACAACTCTGTGAATATATTAAAAACCATCAAATTGTAGGTTACAAACCTTTAAATAGGTTTGTTTTATGGTCTATGGATTATATTTTAATAAAGGTGCTACTAAAAATAGAATGAGAATGTGGGGGTGGAGGGAACGTAATTCCTTGGAGAGGGAGAGTGGTGATTTTTATGTAAGAGAAGAGAGCTCTAAGTGACAGTAAAGGAAGGGAGCACCTGATGGATCCAGGTAGAGACCCAGCCTTAAGGTGGCAGACAGGTGAGAAAGTCTGATGACTCTTTTGTTTGTGAAGTGAATGTATAGAATCGATGATCAAGTGAGGGTGACTGAGGAGGTGGTGGGATGAAGATTAGAGAAGACTGTATGGTTCAGAAATAGCTGGCTCCGAAGGCCAGGTGTGGTGGCTCATGCCTGTAATCACAGCACTTTGGGAGGCTGAGGCGGGTGGATCACTTGAGGTTGGGAATTCAAGACCAGCCTGATCAACATGGAGAAACCCTGTCTCTACTAAAAAGACAAAGTTAGCTGGGCATGGTGATGCATGCCTGTAATCCCAGCTACTCAGGAGGCTGAGGCAGAGGAATCGCTTGAATCGGGAGGCGGAGGTTGCAGTGAGCCAAGATCGTGCCATTGCACTCCAGCCTGGGCAACAAGAATGAAACTCTATCAAAAAAAGAAAGAGAAAAAAAGAGAGAAAGGAAGAGAGAAAGAGAGAGAGAGCGAAAGAGAGAGAGAAAGAGAGAGAAGGAGAGAGAGAGAAAGAGAGAGAGAAAGAAAGAAAGGAGATAAGGAGAGAGAGAGAGAGAAAGAAAGAAAAAACAAAGAAAGAGCTGTTCCCACAAAGAGTAGCAAGTGGTGAATAAGGAGTCAAAGATCTTGCCTGGGATTACCTAGAGACTGAATTTGGAGACCATGATCTTATAGTGGCCTTAATCTAGCAGACCATGTTATCATGTTATTAGGTTGGTGCAAAGGTAACTGCGATTTTTGCCATTAAAAGTGCATTTACATTACTTTTAATGGCAAAAGTCTCAGCTACCTTTGCATCAACCTAATAACATGCAGACTTATAGACATAGCATTTTAAGCTTCACAGGCAGTAGCTGTGAAGCATTCACACTCCTGGTCTGTTCAAGCCAGTGCCAAATGATAGTGGGAGGGGTGTGCTGGGGAAAATGGCAAGGGTAAGTTTGAAGTGGTAATCCACAAATTTAAAGTACACGGAAAACAGTTCTAAATTTCATTTGTAGAGTAGGCCAGTTTATTCTGGCATATTGTATATTTGATTATAGTTCAGATTTTTACCGTGCATTACAATTATACAATATGTTCGCATATTTTATTTTGTCTTACTTATATAATGTCTAAGTCTCCTTGGGCTGCTATGACAAAAAAAAAAAAAAACAACCCTGTTAACTACAGGGATTATCAACAACAGTAATTTATTTCTCACAGTTCTGGAGGCTGGAAAGTTCAAGACCAAACTGCTGGCAGATGTGATATCTGGTGAGGGCCTGTTTCCTGATACACAGATGGCAACTTCTCACTGAATCCACACATGAAGGAAGGGGCAAGACAGATTTCTGAGACCTCTTTTATAAGGGCACTATTTCCATGTATGAATGCTGTGCCCTCATGACCTAATCATCTCCCAACAGTGTCACCTCCTGATGCAAACAGATTGGTGATTTGATATCAATATATAAATTGTGGGTGGACACAAACATTCAAACCAGACAAGTGATGTCTATTACGTTTTACGTATATCATTATAAAATAAATAAAACAAAGGCTCTGATCTTTTACCCCTGTGCATCTACTTTCCCCACACACACGCATGTGCACACACACAAGAGTCTTGTTCACAGTGGACATTTAATAGATGATATACAACAGTTTTGCTAAATGGAGGTGACTTAAATAAGCTTAGAACTTAGTATCAAACTGCCTACATTCAAGTAGTAGTTATATCTCTTCAAGTGTGGAGATTAGGGCAAGTTGTTTATTCACTTTCGACCTTGATTTTTTACTCTTTAAAACAAGGTTTGTCACCTCTCCTGACCTTTGTTTATTCATAGGTGTTTTTTTTTTTTAAATTTATTTAGAAGCATTGCTATTCAGAAGCAGGGGATACTTTTCCATCATTCTCCCTAGCTGCTGCCTTACCATGTGGTCTATTCCTTCTGCTTCTGGACACAGTATTTGATCTTTATTCTTCTTCATAATTTTGCCATCCACCTGATAAACTAAAGGAGATGTATTGTTTTTAACTAAAAAGAAATTGCTATACAGCATTAAGATACACATCAAGTGTACAAGTCCCAGCTGAGCACTTGTTAGATCATCAGGCTTTCCCCAAGGTCTTGCTCTCTTTGTGATAATTGATGCACAGCTGTCATTGGCCCAGGACCAGGCCTCCAGCATGTAGCCAAGGAAAGGAAATCAGAAGCTGGTGCTTTGCTAGTGTGGTGATATATTAAGCTATATACCCTGATTTACACTTTTCTGACCTTTCTTTATGTGTAAGCATGGAAAACACTCATTCAACATGGACCAGCTTCTTCATTGGTGAATCCAAGCATGTAATAAGATTGCTCTTTCATTAAAGGGAGAGCAAGATAAGGGAGATATGTTCAGCTAAGGGCAGAACTTTGGAAGCAAGGCAAGGAAAGGGTTAGCTTCAGCTATCAGGATACTGGTTGGCATTCCAAGCAGGAAGGCTTGGTCTCTAATAGAGAGCCAAGAAGATGTGTAGCAACCAAAGACAGCAGAGTGAACAAGAATAATATGTCACCATTGATTGTCTTTTATGGATGCTACTTTCCACTAAAAGCTAGAGTTATTTCCCTGGCTATAACAGCCCAGTTTGGGGGGCAATAGGGTAGATGTGTCTTTCTAGGCACTTAAAATGACTAATGACATCTTTCGTGTCTGCCTGTGTGGATGTGTGTGTGCACTAGAAAGTTCAAAGAGTATAGAATCAAGTATGTGAAAGCACTTTATAAAAGGCAAAACATTATAAACTTTGGACGGACTATTTGTTTAATTGAAGTGAATCCTCCATACATCCACTTCACTTTCTTTATGCCATCCTCCTGTTCCTATGCTTAACTAGTTGCCGTAATCTTTTCTAATGTGTTAATTAATAACAGCTAGAGTCATAATCCCTTCCTGGGGTATCTGTGCATGTGTGTATATATATGTGTGTATATATATATATATATATATTCTCATTTAAGTATTATTTAAGTGTCATTACTATTCTTTTAAAATATAAAAGTGATATATGCTTGTAAAAATTGGAAAATGAGTAAAATAATGAATAAAATTATATTATCTATAATGCCTCTGCATCAAGATAATCATTTATGTGTCATTGCTTTTAGCACTTTTATTATACACACTAGGATACAAAACATATATATTTCATACATTGTGATCATCCTGCATATTATTTTTGAATATTCCTTTTCCATTTAAGTTTATATGAAGAGTTTCATCTTGTGTTTAAATGTTCTTCAAAAATACTTTAATAGATTCATAAGAGTTCATTATGTGAATGTAATTTAAAAACTAACTCCTGAAAACTATATTTTATTGCTCCCAATTTTCATTATTATTTAAAAAATCTAATTAATACATTTTTATCATAAAGCTTTTTGTTTATTTTGTTTTGTTTTCTTAAATTTCTACTTTTATTTTTAGGATCATGCCTCAAAATGACATTATAAATTGACAGGTTGTCAATATTTCTATATGTTCAGTAGAACTCTCTTGAAGGTACAAATGACTTAATAAGGAATGTAAAATTTTAGACATTTTGCCAAGAGCAGCAGAAGGATGATGTGTGGTAATGCCGATCTCCCATACTGATCAAGTCACATGCTACCCACCAAAGAAAGCATATTCTTCATCCTTAGCATAATCCAAGTATAAATGACTTAATTGAAAATGTTGTTCTTTAATAACTCTGTATTTCCTTGGTATGGTTTCAAGTCTTCTCAATCAGTGAGTTCACTTTGGATAAATTATTATAGGAACCTGGCTTATATATCAACACACACACATTGCTCTATCCTCTTTCTAAGACATTCAATCCTTCTACTACTAGGAGTGTATAAACTTGTATTATTTACTGTTTGTAGGTTGCCCTATACACTTTCAGACTTATGGCTCCTAAAGGTGATAGAATATGTTACTTGTTTGTTACGATAGCCTCTGGCTGGGTTTAGAAGCTACATATCAACAGAGTGAGTACTATTTTAAAATATCTCCATATTTTATCTGTATTTGACATTAAGTTGATGATTTTCAGTTGTTCAAAGTTAAAGAGCTTAACCACCCCCATGTGCTCTTGAACCACCCAAATCTCTCACATATACATTGTTTGACAAAACATAAAACTAAATAAAGATGTGGGAAAATGAGAATACTGGCATTCTTAACCTGTTATGTCAGATGACTCTACCAGGGTAACTATTAGGGCTGGCTGACATTTTTCTTTCTCCTAAGCTGGTTCTGCTACTGAACTCAGCAGGCTAATCATGCTTTACCTATCCATGCAGAAGTAAAATGTCATTAAAATGATTGATGGGGTATACATACCTCAAACATGACAGAAGTGATGGCTTCCCTGTGTGACATGTTGCACCTGAAATAATTTTGAGATTGTTTCTCTATTGTCACAATAGAATCCTGATTTATATTTCACTATCTGGTTAGCTTATTACAGAGACCTTGAACAATTCTTTAATTTTCGTCAGTTACAACGCCGTTTCCCTGATGAACCAATGGATTGATGCAAGAGGATGTAATTATGTGAAATTGAGACAGCAAAGGCCCCAAATGAATCGGCAGCTTATTTGACTTTCATGGGTACAGGGCAGCTTCTTTTGTGTTTTCCTGGCCATTTGAATTCTGCTGTTTGCTGGTATCTCCAACATGGATTCTTTGATTCAGTGTATATGCCTGCTCTGCTTTTGTTACCTCAGTGCCTGCTGGTCCTTGCCTTGTCTCAGTCTTCAGAATATGGATCTGAAGACTGGATCACAAAGGCAGTTCATGCTGAGACTGGGGAGGCATATCTGATCTCTGGGTTTGAGTCCCGGTTAGTAACAGAAGGACTTTAGAACAGCACTAAAATCTCATTCATGACATGAAACAAAATCAGAGTTGGGCCATAGCCAGACATTGAATCAGAGTGTCAGATGTGACAAATCTGAGCAAGGCTGTACATGAGAGGATGAGTTTTCTTGAGCAAAAGAGGAGTCTAAATCTGTAGGGTAGACAAAGAAGTACATATGCTGAAATGAGGGAGAGCCCAGGGGCAGGTTTAAACCATTATTCTTGGACTGTACCTTGCTGTGGTACAACCACTGGTAAATTTTGACTTCCCTTGCTCTGCTAAAGTTCCTAGTTGATCTTTAAGGCACACTGTTTTGAAACCAGTGCCTGTCAATCCTAAGCCTAGTAGTTCCACTAAGATTCAATAGCAGAATCAAACCAGCCACGTGGTTTCAGTAGAAGACAGAAGGCTGTAGTGAAAATAAAAACAGAGGCTGTTGCAAGTTAAAGGCTATTCCTGGGCTGGTTGCTGCAGATGTTGTGGGTCTATTGTCATATGTGGTTTAGCCATTGTCCATTTGTATATTCAGTCTCTCAACATATGCGTATTCTAAATTCTTGTCAGGCAATTGTGGTGAATTCATATCTTCATATGAATTAATTTCAGTTAAACTACTTCAGTGCTAGGGGCAATACCTCTCTTCAAAGGAGTTTATAATCTAGTTGGAAGAATAAATAAGCATTACACAGTAAATTCCACAAACAAAATGCTCTAGGAATCCAAGTATGGATTATCATACCTAGTTTTGTTGAATGGACAACTTAAAAAGGGCTTCATAGGGCAGATGGCACTTGAAATGAGCCTTTAAGAATATGAAAATAGCTCTTTAAAATGGGGTGTGGAAAGAATTGGGGAGATGGCCTCAAAGAAAACAGTGGAGTAGGAAAGTAGGAATGCAAGGACAAATTAACCAACTCTGCTAAGTTGTATTGATCTGAGCAACTCTGCCTCAAATCATGTTATTGATTCCTAACTCCTACCCTGCAGGCTTTCTTATTCTGGATTCCATTCCCTCTTTCTGTTTTTCTGTTCTGATCCCAACCATTACCTTCCACTTTTTGTACGAAAATGTGTAAATGGTAAGACTCCAGTTACGTAATACTGCTTAGATATAATCTTACCAGACTATTCCCAGAAAGAACCTAAAGATTTTCAAAGCATTCCACTAGTGTGAGAGTCTGGAACTATAAAAGTCCAGATAGTGCATATCTTTGGCTTTCCAGGTTATACAGTCTCTGTTGCGACTACTTTTCCATTGTAGCAGTAAGCTATAAAGAATTGGTGCAAACAGAGTTGGCATCATAGTGGGCTGAATTTGGCTCACTGCCTGGGCTGTTTGCTGACCCATCTATTAGTGGGTGGATATTTCTGAAGAGAGATTGGGTTTGTTAAAGCAGATGTGGGAATTGAGATAATGCCAAAGCACTGGAGACATTTGAGAAAGATCCCAAATATATGTACCGCTTGTTTTCATAGAACCTTATCTCTGTACTTTCTTTCTTATTCAGAGAAAAAAGTTTAGAAATATTTTTTCTCTTGTGAGACATAAATTTAACTTTGTTATAATACATTTAACAAATATTTACTGGGCCTCTACTGCTATTGTGGTTACCAAGAAGAGTAAGTCTTGACTCTTTACACATTTATACCTTTAAAAATCTTATAGATTAACAGTAGAATAAGGTAAGCGCTAAGATAGAAGTACACACACAATTTATGGATATTTATGGTAAGAAGGGGTTATACAAATGGACCACTCCATTCTTGTCCTTCATGAGCACTTGAGATGCTATTGAAAGTCTAGGTAAAATTAATGAGTGAAAACATGAAGTATTAAAAATTTAAGCAAGAAAGTTAAGACATGTGGGAAATAGTGTATAGTCTGCCTTAAATTCTACTCAGATTTCTAAATCTATCATGCCCCAACATTCCTTTGGATTTTTCCCTGGACTTAAGTTCTCCTTTTTAACTAATATACCTAATAATCCTTAGGTATATTTGTACCAAACTGTTCCCAGAAAAGATCCAATGGAAACCACCATCTCATGGTTTGCTCACCTTAGAAGACTAGTATGTCTTTTATTTCAACTCATCAGTTTATTTTGCTTGCATTCAAAATATGTTTTTAGTTCTTCTACCTTTCTCCACCTGCGCTTCCACCAACTGGTTCCGAGTAAGGGACTTGCATGCCTGTACTCCTGAACTAGCCTCCTAATGATTCTTACCACTTCCATTGTTGCTCTGTTCTGATCTCTTCCTCACACAACTGTCAGAGTAATATTTCTTAAAATCATAAAACGGACTGTTTTAATGCCCTGCTTGAAACCCTTTAGGAGCTTGCAGTTATGTTCAGGCAAACAACCAGACTTTCAGCTCTACAGATCTTAAGCAGTCTTCCCTGCCCTCCAAAGTATTCTTTCCTTCCTTTGGAGCACTTTCATTCTTACTCTTTGCATCGTTGATTCCTTGGCTTCTTTCAGATCTTACGTTATTTTTTAACCCTTTAGGAACTCCTTCTCTGATTGTTCTGTCATAAAAGATTGCTTGTTCATGGATTTCATGACAATACATATTGTTTAACTCCTCCGTTAGCCTGAATCTCTGAAGGTAGAAATAGGTTGTTTGGTTCACTGTAGATACACAGCTCCTAGTTGTATAGTGCCAGCCAGTAAAGGTATTTATTCAAACAGTTACTCAATAGCTGTTTCTTGACAACAGTCAGGATAGTTACAAATGCAATTTGGTAGTGTGAGGTATTCAGGAGTGACTGATGCAAGTTAGGCCATACTGGGATAGAGGTGATTGATGGTTGAGATTACAAAAGTGGATGAGATTTTCCAAGATAAGAAATGTTGGGAAATAATTTAGAATGCTTTAGGTAACTTATAATAAATTAACCACTTTTTCTTTCTGTATTTTTTTTGTCTCTAAAGTATGCATAATAATATGCCCTCGATGTATGTATAGTATCATATCTCTAATGTACGGGTAATATTAGTACCTTAGGTAACTAAGGCACCTTTATAGGACCTGGCATGTTAAGTACTCTCAGAGGACCTGACATATAATAGAGTCTCAATAAACATCATTTTCTTGTCCTTTCTCATTCTAAACTACTGCACTCCCATGAAATATAAAATAAATAAGTGTAAGATAGCATGTAAGTTATTTAAAAATAATGAAATCTCCTTCAAAAAACCTTCAACAAGCACTATGAATATCAGGTTTGATGCCAACTATTAAGCATTTTTAAAAAGGAGTTTATGGTTTGGAGAAGCATACAGTCTTTGGATAGAAATGAAATGGGTGATTAAAATATAATTAGCATAGAGATAAGGGTGCACAATGAACACACAGAAAAGTGATTTGCTCTTTTTAAGAACTTGGATATTTCAGTGGGATTCAGCGTGGTCTTGGCAAGTTCTTGAATCTCTCCTTAGGCATTTACCAGGATGCAATATGGGACAGTTTACTTAACTCCTCTGAACATCATTCCTCACCTATAAAGATAAGAATCACATATTTCAAGGTTGTTGTTAGGTGTCACATAGATGAAGGTAAATGACTTAATATACTCTAAAGCACTTTAAGTGAGGATCTACCGTGGTGGGTCAAAGGGAATCTTCTGAAACCAAGCAACTACAGATGATAAAGGACTTATCAAATAGTGTCAGCCCAACAGGAATTACAGAACTATCCACACCTAGCCATATTACCCAAGGTTCCCACCATCATGAGAATACTTACTCATAGATAAAATCATAGTTTTCATGAACTGAAACTCTTAATTAAATGGAATTTTTAGGCACGCTACTCTTTAGAGGATGAAGATAAGAAAGCAAACTGATAACAGAGAATCAGTAAGAAAAACAACTGCAGGCTGTCTTGGAGATAGTACACATTTCAGATCAATCTTTCCTATCTTTTTTGCTTACTTTCTATGCTACGCACAGAGAGCTTATTTAGAATGATGAACCTGAGGCAACATAAAAGCATGATCAAAGAACATTTCTTCATTGTCCATTATACATACTCTATAGCAAAGGCTGGAAAGTGGGTGGCTATATTTAGCACAGACTTCTGAACAACACAGTCTAGAAAAATACTATACTAATCAACTGTTAGCTAAAAACTTTAATTTATCATCCACTCAATATTAAAGGTAAAAAGTTTTAACAGATTAATTTTAGACAGCTTGGAAAAGAAAACAAATCTGCATCACTTGATTCTAAATTAGATCTCCTTTTTTTGTTGTTGTTTAATGCCAGCAGGTTTTAAAAATACATACATTTTAATATTAAAAAATTATTTAAATAAATTACTATTTAAGTATAATCTCTGGGTATAATTGTTAGATTGAACATCTTTCACAAATGAATGATAGAGCAATCTTGAAGCAATAGATAACTTTATTTTGAAAATCTGGCTCATATCACTGAAATTTCTTGGCTATCTCTTGTATTTTCACATGTAAATCACATAATAATGTTCATTGAATATTTCTTCTGTTATTTCATGATTCCTATTTTTTAACATAATAATGCTCTTCATCATTACCAAGTCTAGTTTGAAAGTTTTTGTGAAAGATATGTATTTAGAGCAAAAAGAATCCTGAATTTGTTGACTTTCTAATTGAATCAATATTAAGTGAATTTATGTTTTGTGGAAACATATCAGCAAAATTCAGCCGGTTATTCCAGCAGGTGGCTCCCTAGCACTGCCTGCTGATTTATGACTCTGTGTTTAAAGGATTGTCAGCATAGGCAATGAAAATTCAAATGTAGAATTTTAAATGTGCATGTGTTCTCCTGCCTTTCAGATTCTAATGAAATGCACCCCAATGCCAGTGTGCCACATGGTTTCACTGTTGCTACAGTCTCTTCATTTAAGAAGCAAATGACACAAAGAAGTTTGCTAATAAATTCAACGAAATTATAACAAAATAGCTACCTTTGTGATTGTTTAACAGGACTTAATTGACTATATATGTTGCAAAAATAGCGATAACAAATGGCCTGGGAATTGTATCCCTCCTGATTGCTTATTCCAGGAGCAAAAATTTCTCTCAGTAGTGCGCATTGTTATGAATCATTAAGAGGAAAAGAGAAGTGAGGGAACCAAGATTAGAGACTGCCTGTTACTACTGATGAATATTTTTCTGTCTCTGCTCTAATCCCTTACTAAAGAAATTTACAGATAATATAATGCACTTGTGCTTTGGTAATTTCCTCATTATTTCATTAGAGACAATGTTGCAGAGTAGAAAGAGTCAGAAGAGCAAAGATAAGAATTTCATTTAAGGTCTAACAATTATTAGCTATATAACCTGGGGCAACCTACTGAACTTGGCTTTTCATTTGCAAGTGGAGTTGGCAAATATCCATCTAGAGAATTGCTGGAAAAATCAGAGACAAGTTCTGTAAAATTCTTGGAATACACTGGATTCTCAACACATTATAATTGTTATTTTCATAAGCAATCATATTTAATCCTTACCACAATCCCATTTTTCTTCAATGTACTGTTCTTTTAACTAGCTTTGAAATATGCAGAGGCAAACGTTATTCGTTCCATTTACTGATGACAAAAAATAAAAAAGATTCACATGGATCAAAAGAGTCTCTTCTAATAACACAACTAGTTTGTCTGTGGTCCATTATTATGCTACTGTCAAACAGAAATCAGCAAATCTGGAGATAAATACTAGGTTGACTAGTGTGTTTTCAATCTATGAAATTGTTTCTTTTTTCATCTCAATAATCGTAAGCAGTCATACGGATATTTAAGAAAATAAATTTTAGCTTTGAGGGAACAAAGAAATTAACACAAACAATTGCTCAGATTGACAAGTTTTTAGAACTGCCATTTTTAAAATTTGTTACCATTTTATTGAAGGCAGCAACAATCATTGTTGAGACAATCCAGGCAGGAGCTACATAGGAAAGTTCGGCCTCAATATTATAACACTCTAGGCAGAAGATTTTATGCTATGATTTTTCTCTTAAATAGCAGCTTTTTGATAAATAAATGTAATCAGATGTAAGTCAGCAACTCCTTTTTAAAAATTTCTATATTCATGTGTATGAAGAATTTTCTTAATCACCTTTTTGTCAACTAAAGTATTTCAATTTCTATTTTTTCCTCTTTAACTTTTTCACTTTCAAAAATTATTTTTTAAGTAATAAGTTTAAAATTGGCAAATGAAAGAAAATAGACTTTGGGAAGTCAGGAGAACATTAAATAAACTTTTTATTATGAAAAAATTCAAATGTGCAATACTAGAGAGAAGATAAAAATAAACCTGCATGTACTCTTTATGTGTTCAACATTTATCATTATTTTATCAATCTTCCTTCTTTATTGGTTATGGTTTAATTAAGCCTACTGTACATTTCTTATAGAGTATTTCAATGTGCAAGTCAACATATGATCAATGATAGTAACACAAATAGAAAGCTGTCTTGTGTTCTCAGATTATTTGTACTAAATACCTTGAATTCATTGTGAATCTTCTTCATAGTTTTTTGCCTCAAAGCTTAGACTCACCTGGAGGAGATAATCAGACCCTGTATTTTTCATTATAATAATCAACCTTTGCCTCATATAATTAATCCTAATATATGTTTCTCCTTCTAGTATCACATACTTCTTAAAGTCTTGTTTTACGTGGAAGGGTTGTATTGTTAATTCAGAGTAATATTGTACATTTTCAGAAAGTAGTATATATATATATATTTTTTTTTTGGAAACATCTCAGAGCCAATAATCCATACTGGATAAAAGCTGCTTCTTATTCATGAAACTAATGCTAAATGTATGTGAATAATTTATCTTTCTGCCACACTTAATAGCAACAAGTATCTTTTATAACTGAATGCTATGCATGGAAACTTTTTTGTCCTGCTACTTAGTACATTAAGGAAAACAAGGAGTTGTTATCCCTTTGTATTACTAGTGGTGATAACAATATTTCTTATTTATGTTGAGGCAAAGTAGTATAATGAGTTACAATTGGGTTTAGTTATGGGGGTTTGCATCTAAGCTCTATGACTTATTTACTATTGTGTTTAAGGTCTTCAGTCTTCTATGTTTTGACTCCCTGTGTATAATGACATACTCATTACTGTATGATAGGTAATATGGAATATTACATATACTTACATATAATATACATTTATATAAAGATAAATATATATATATACATATATTATTTATATATTTACATTTATATAAAGATAAATATATATATATATACATATATTATTTATATATTTTGTTTTTAGACTAGCTATAAGGTACATACAGTAATGGGCATATCGTATACAGACAGTTAAAGGAGACACAGAAGAAATACACACACACACACACACACACACACACACACGTATATTTAAATTTAGTTTCATATATATATGAAAGCTCTTAGGTCCAATCTAAATTAGGAAGAAGATTGCAAAGGAACTGTACCTGTGGCTTTTGAATAAAAAATAATGATCTAATTCTGGATTTAAAGGGAGGAATCAGAACAACTTACCCAGACCAAAACAAGGAAAGCACGAAAATCATAATTTGGAAGGGAATTGGAATGTTTTTGAAGGGCTTCTGTGGAATTTTTTTGAAAGGCTTCTGTAGAATTTTTCCAGTAGTATTTGCTTTACTAAAAGATAACCTATGTGAAACAAAAACATTTATATTCGAGTAAAAGAAGTTGAAGCTGTCTAGTAGAAGCTGGGCCTTTTTCTTAATCAGAGTATTCAGCATAAATTTTTCCATGGATTTAGACATTATTATCATTACTTTACTTTTTAAATGTAATACTAAGGGAAGTCCTTAATGCTACTTTTTTAAGGGGTACATCTAAAATTAAATAATTTCTAGTAGAAAGTTCACAGGAAACTGTGCACAAATCAAATCAGTTGATCCAAAGCATCTCAGTTGCTTAGTATGTATCAGTCCTTTGATTTATATTGCATGGCATCAGAAACAAAGAAGCTTATACCCAGGCATTACTTTATGTGTGAAGAAAAATAGTAAAGCAGGAAAGAAGTGTTTCATGTCAGCTATACACTCCAGTGTGAAGGAAGGTTGTCGTTTTTTCAAAAACTTAACTCTTTGAGCCAGGATCAGGACTTCATCAAAGTAACTTGTTCTTCTTTTTATGACGTCAAATTTTGTTTTATTAAATAAACAGATTTAATTCTAGCACATCCAAGTTAATGCTTAAATGAGAAGAATCACATGTAAAATAAATAAAACCAGAATAAAAATGTTATAACTTTCCTGCTTTGATGAACTTTCTACATTTTTATTCCACACGTATCTTTGCATTCCCTTTTTCTGATCTTATTTCCAAACCATTCTCAGGTTTTAAATGCTTGACATTTAAGTTTTAGTTCAGTGTATTCTGAGGAGGAGATACTAAAGTCACGCAGTGGTAACATCTGTATATCTTCTTTAAAGTATACATGGTTATTGTTACCAGGTAAATAGTTCATTTGTCTAGAAGCTATTCAATGTCTGTATTCTATAGGCCAAGCTAATTAATAGCACACCTATTGTAACACTGTTTTCTCAATTTACTATACCATGCAAAGTTATTAATCTTAATTTTTTATTCATGCAAGAAATATTTAGCAACTACTATGAGTCACACAATGTTTTAGGGGTCGGAAAATCGTAACTTCAATGCAGTGTCAAGGACTTGGGTTTGGATATCATACAACTTAATGGTAAAATTGGTAGCTGTGTAATTTGATGTCAGTGACTTTTCCAAGTCTGAATTTTCTCATGCAAAATATCAATATAATAGTTTCCCTTTCAATAGATTCTTGTATGGGTTAAATAAGATAATTTATGAAAAATATTATGATCATAAAAAGCACGTAGTGAAGACTCAGTGACGTTGGTTCCCTTTGCTGCTTCCACAGGCCACCTGTGTTAGATATTGAGATTGTGACATATTTTCCAGAGAGATAGTTATAGAGTTACAGATAATTAGGATACAATGTGAAAAATATCCCAGTAGAAGTATGTATATGCAACGTGCTATGAAGAATATAAAGAGATGGCTCCTTCTTGAAAGAACCAGAAGAGATATGCCAAACAAATATTTCAAGTAGAGGATATGGAAGGTTATCTGTTATTCTGAGTTGCCATTATTACACTTTGTACATAGTTCTATTGTAGCACTTTCCCATGCCATGCGGTGTGTTTCTAAATATACCTATCTTTCTTTTATCTGTTCACTTCCTTAAGGTACTCAATCTGGCTATTAGTTTTAATATCTCTAGCACCTGGCATAGTACATGGCACATAACTTACATTGTCAAATATTCTGTCATAGAGATAACTATCCCAAAACATGAAGGTCAGAAGATACACGATATATTCATGAAATAGAGATAGCATTCTTAGTCAAGTAGTAAGAGTAGAGGCCAACTGGGGAAGGTCATGAATGCCATACTAAGAATTTAAAATCAGTCTTGCAGGTATTGAATAACCATTGACAATTTTTAATGGGGTAGGACTAAAGCTTTATTAAGTAAAGAGTAGAAAATACAATTCCATTTTATTAAATTAATACTTTATTAAATTTAAGAATATATGAGATCAATTTACAAAGCTCTTTTTTTTAGTTATTTTTTTTAAACTCACTGTTAAAGTGCCTAAATTATGTTTAGTTATGTTACTTTGCATCCAAATCTAGGGTGGTTGGCTTGGACGAAATTATTTGTATATAAATATAATATTGATTTATTTTAATATGGGACGAGCATAACTGATGCAGGAGCACAGATTCAAATTGGAATCTAATTAGAAGGCAAAGAGTAAAAACCAAAATGCACATTTGCAATTATATCCAAAGTATACTTTAATTACATTCTTTGCTCACATCAGACTACTGTCGTGATAATTTGGTCCCTGGACCCTAGATTCATCTGATGTTCTCAGGGTGCACCTAACTAACACAACTAAAAAATACCTGTGAAAGATCTAGCAGTCTTTTTAGTTCAGATGAGAATTTTAGAAATACGTATTTCTGCTTGTTTCTGAAAGAGCAAAAAATTGGCGGAATTCTTCTTTTCTAGAAAAAAATTGTTATTTTTTATTCTATTGTGGCAGATTGAATGTTGATGTATATATGGTGATTGTTCTTATTTTGCTATTATTAATACTATCTTTGCTGCTGTTCGGTGCCCCTAATATTTTAAACATCTGTGCATTCACAGTGAATAGGACAGTTTTATAGACCTTAGTGTCCACAATTAGAAAACGTCACATATTAAATTGAGTATGGTTCTTCATTTATAACCAGATCAGTTACAAAGAACTTGACCAGGTGTTATGGCTCACATCTGTAATCCCAGCACTTTGGAAGGCTGAGATGGGCAGATCATTTGAGGTCAGGAGCTCGAGACCAGCCTGACCAACATGATGAAACCCTCATCTCTACTAAAAAAAAAAAAAAGAAGAAGAAGAAGAAAATTAGCTGGGTGTCATGGTGCACACCTATAATCTCACCTACTCTGGAGGCTGAGGCAGGAGAATCTCTTGAACCCAGGAGGTGAAGGTTGCAGTGAGATGAGATCAAGCCACTGCAGTCCAGCCTGGGTGACAGAGAGAGACTCTGTCTCACACACACACACACACACACACACACACACACACGGGAGAGAGAGAGAGCAACTTAGTGCCATTCAAAGCACTCAGAGAAAGGGGTTATTAAAATGCTATGACATTCTTTTTCTTCTATGGCTAGTCACTTGCAGGATTTTAAAAGCATGAGACTCTCAAGAATTAATATAAGACAAGACTGAGAAATGGAAATTGATGTTGCTTTAATGCAGATTTTTAAAAAATCACTTAAGTAAAATCTAAAGTTCTGAAAGATTGGTTTCGAAACAATTGGGCCAATTTGAGAGTAGTACAATGGACAAAGTATGCATATTTGTAGGTTTAGAAATATGCACTTGCATAATGATAGACTCAGAAGCAATATTTGAGACCAAGTTCAAATTCCTGACTAATATAAGCATTGCATCTAGAGTCATTATGACTCTACATTTGGACATTCTATCTTTGGCAATGATGAAGGAATTCCCTTCCACCACAGCGTGGGGAAGCTTATTTCATTTTTGGAAAAGTCAAGCTGTGACGAAAGTTATTTTATGGTGTGAAGGACACATATGGAGTCCACAACAGTGGTTACCTTTGGCCAAAGGTAATATAAGGGTAGGGATTGAGTATAGTATTTAAAAGGGACTTTTGTTTTAACTGAAATATTTAATCTTTTAAATTTATTGCATTTATGTGTTAATTATCTAATTAAAATATATTTTATATAGGTGATTTTTTTCTGCTAATCAAAATTATTCTCCATTGAGTTTCTACAGTTTTATTTAAAAACAAAAATAAGTACATGCCCATTTTATTTTAAAAATTTTTACAGTTTAAAAATGTTTAATTATTATAGGTACATAATAGTTATATATGTGTGTGTGTATATATGTGTATGTATATGTGTGTGTGTGTGCATATATATATATATATATACACACACACACATACACAACTATATGGGGTGCATGTGATGTTTTGATAAAGCATACACTGTGTAATGATGCAATCAGGGTAATTGGGGTATCCATCACCCCAAGCATTTATTATTTCTTTGTGTTAAGAACATTCCATTTCTACTCTTTTAGATATTTCAAAATATGCAATAAATTATTATTAACTATAGTTACTCTATTGTGCTACTGAATAGTAGGTAATATTTATTCCAACTGTATTTTTGCACCCATTAAGCATTCCCGCTTTATCCTCTGCCTCCCTACTACCCTTCCCTGTCTCTGGTGACCATCATTCTAATCTCTATCTCTGTGAGTCCAATTTTTAAAATTTTTACCTCCCACGTGAGTGAATAAATAAAGTCACTAAATCTTTTTTTACATAAAACCTGCTACCAAAGCATGTTTTCTTAAACCTACTATGTAAGAATTCTTGGATTATTTTCATATACCATTAACAGTTCCTTTGTTGATTCTGGTTGATTCTGTTGATTTTAACCATTCTAGAATATCACTTAACAAATCTTTCCAGCCTTTGATATCAAACTTCATATTAAAAGTTGATATGCGATTTGAAAATTATTTGTCTCATCAAATCAATGGTTAAGAGGTACTCAACAGATGCAGAAAAAATGTAATGCTATAGTATAAGCTTTATTCAATATGATAGGTACCCATTAATCTATGCTTAAGTAATCCTTTTAATGTTACTATTACTCAGTTAATATTTATTCCTTTTATTCAAAAAGTATCATATCATACTTTGTTGAAATCAATACATCCAATTGCCTGTATTTTGTTGATGGGTAACATTAAAAACTTATCAGAGAAGGAACATTATGTTATTTTGTAATCATTTCCTCCCAAGGCAATGTTGGTTGTCAATAATCCTCCGTATTGATCCTACATGGTTATTACCCATTGAATTAATAATCAGTTCTCAAATTTATTAAAGATGTACATTTCTAGAATGTGTCATTTTAGAAATTAAAATATGGATCTGTCATTGGTTATAACGTGATTTGTATTTTCAACCTTTCTCCAATAATAATGGAAGTGGCCATGAAATTAAACCTTTAAATGCAACATCATTTTGAAAAGCAATTTGGTAAGACTGGAAAGTATGAACTCACTTAAAGCAGGCAGGTGATTTTTTATGACTTTCCAACTTACCTTGAGCTAGAGTATTCTCTTTCTGATGTGTACTCTTTTTATTCCTGTTAAAAAAAAAAGCTAGGTTGTAGCAGGTCATAAAACTTGAAAGTGAAGCTACTGACATGAATGGTGTACAGATCTTGTTTTGAACTTAGTTTTAAATTAGATTTCAGATTTCATTAGAGGCCAGAGAATTTGAGGAAATGGGACACATTTAAGACAAACATATTTCATCTGTGAACAACCTGCAACTTTAAATATCATAAGACAATTATGAAGGATGTTGAGAGCAATGAAACAGGATAAGCTGTTTGTTTTGATAGGTAGTTGTGAAATCAGGAAAGAGGCACTAAGAATGTAGACATAGAGACTAATGTAAAAGGATTAACATTGATTCATTGATCAAGAAATACATTGAATAAGTTGGCAAGAAAAATCAAGAGTGAATTATCTAAACAAAATTTTTCCAAATTAAAACTTTCCTTTGAACTTTGGGCAATGTTTTTGTAAATAAGAGTTTTAAACTATGCATGGGAATTTGCATTGGCAGAAAAATAAACTACGTATGAGCAAATCAGATAGCAGTGAATATAATCCTGACCCCAAACAAATAAAAGCTCAATGACTGTGGATAATACCAGATTATGATTGGCTAAACACAATGAACAATTCAAAAGCATTTTCTTTTTTAACAATTTTATGCCATTTATTCATTTTACTATACTTTTCATTAGAAATATCTACTCTGCTAAAGTATTTTCTTTGTTTATTTAGAGACTAATCATCCTGAAAACTCCTTTCTTTGTGATTTTTAACAATATTCCTTCATTAAGAATAGAATTCACACTCATATTGATATTTGTATAAAAATGAAGCGTGGAAGGGTAAATCCAAACATGTTAAGTGTGTGACGGATTTTCTAAAAAAAATTCTAAGAAATATTTTTATTTGTTAGAATATTATGGATTGTATTTTAAGACATGTTTTTCCCTTACATCTGCTTTTCAGTATCATGCACAAGAAATTTATGCAAGGTGAAGAAATATATTTGTTTATACCACATTTCATGCTTATCTCTAAGTGAATCTGGCAAAGCTGAAGATATACATAATAAAACTGCCAAATAAATCATAGATTATTAAAAATACGTGGAGAGAGGGAAATAAATGTGCTAAACTTAAACAGTAATTGAGGATTCAAATAACTTGTTAGTCTTCTGGAACATCTGTCTAACCCAAAGTCAGGTCTCATGCAATGTTAAAATATCAAGATGTTTAAAACATATGGTTATCTACTGTTGAGACTGGGCTTATGTTGACCAAATAAAATAAATCAGTGCTAGCATTTCTTGCAAAAATCCCTAATGTAAAGACAGGGAGACTATTTTGTCTAAATAATCTGCAGTGATTATGTATACGTGAGATAATTACCTTCCTACCTTTGCCAGTGTTGAAAGAGTCTTACCTTTTCTAATCCTATTATTAAGGCCTCCTGCCGAGAAGGCTCACTCTCCGATCTCTGACCCTTGAGTTGCCACTTAATGGAAAAGTTGACAAGGCTAAATCTCTTGAAGAAGAAGAGAAGGAGAACTTAATTTCCTGAATTTAATACTGAGAATTCAAACCAGAGTTTGAGAGAATAACTTGACAGTGTCCTTGGGAAGAATACCCTGTTAACATTTGAAAAAAGCAAAAACAAAAACAAATGCAGTCCTGAATTTTCCAATTCTGTTCATAACAGAGATTCAGAGAATGACATATAAGCTAGAATAGAAGCTTGCACTATAACTATCAGTTATATTCTAATATTTTTTTTGAGCTGCCCTATGGAGCCTGTCACATTGTGACAGATTTTTATTTTAAAGTGAACAATAAATGCTATCAATAGGGAAATATAAGAAAAATAAGACACAAATAAGTTGGCTGGTTCTGAATATTAATAGCTTCCACCTGCATAGCATTTTATTTTAAAAATGCTTCTACATAAAAATTTTCACCATTGTTCATCTTGCTTGGAACCTTGTATGTTGCAATTTCTGTACCTAAACCATAACTGGGAATGAGCTCTAAAAATCACTGCGGTAGGCAGCCACTTAAACATGATAGCCTTGTTTAAGTAAGATTTTTTTTTTCTATTTGTACTTTCTATTCCTTACTTTGAATTATTTTGTCATAAACTAGACTATGGGTCAATGGGAAGACTGAGATTTTGGGTAAGGGAGCAACAAGATCTGGTTCACAGTGTCTCCAAGGTGCCAGGTATTATTCGAGGTGCTGAGGTGTAGTGGGCAGAATTTCAAAAAGAATCTCCAAGATGCCTTGAATAGTATCTTGGGCATGATAAGGGGAATGAATGAATGGATGGATCAATGGATTGATACTATTGCTTTAATCTGGTTTTCTTATTTCCTTCACATGACTTTGTGTCTCAATTATCTCTTCCTAGGCCATTAAGATGATCCTTTTGGATCAAGATTACCTCAACTTCCACTGGAAACTTCTTTTTTCCTGTGGTCCTCTGCTTATTAGCATAGGATCCTTTATTTCCAAGCCCAGTTCAGGATTTCCCACACCATCACCCAAAACACACACAGACCTTGCTTCCACTTTTCTGGGAGGAGTATCTGGTAATCTCTCAATGCAATCAGTTTTGTAAAGAGAAGAATGAATATAGAACCAAGCTAGAGGAATGGCAAAAATGGACATCTACAGTGGATATGGTGGCTTACACCTGTAATCCCAGCACTTTCAAGGCTGAGGCAAGAGGATTGCTTGGGTCCAAGAGTTCAAGGGCGCAGTGAGTTATAATGGCATCACTGCACTCCAGTCTGGTGACAGAGTAAGACCCTGTCTCAAAATGAGAGAAGGAAGGGAGGGAGGAAGGGAGGGAAAGAGAGAAAGGGAGAGAGAAAGAAAGGAAGAAAGTCTAATGTTTCAGAGAAGCTGTACAGGAAAATGCAGCTCAAGATGAGAGGACTGAAAGTGTAAATAATGAGAAATGGGCAATTGGAAAAAAATCCAGGAATATACAAGGCCACAGACAGAACCATGGATCATGGAAATGGAATTGTTAGCAAGAAGTAGGTCATAAATGGAAAAAGTGAGATTTACATTCAAGTTTGCCAGAAACATGTAGTTATGTAAGCAAGTAGAAATGTAGCCAATATGTATAGAATCAATATCCTTTATCTGAGCACACGCTGCCTGCAGACTCCTGTTATCCAATTCCTAATTGAAAAATGGGTATAGCTTCTGTCATCTATAGAGGAAGCATATTAGAAAATCTAACATTTCTATTTCCAGGTGAAACTGAAAGTCTCTTTAAGAGTGAGTTCACCTCAATTTAACCTTGTACAGCTCTTATTTTTGTTAGCGGCAGTAAGAATAGCACAACCACACCTCCTCTTAGAAAAGCATACTGCAAAGGTGTGTTAGATGACCCTGACACCTTTTATCTTAAAGAGTTCTCCTGTTACTTGGAAAAGTTTTAAGTGAAATTAGGTAAAGCTATATATAGGGGATTTTGTAATTCCAATAAAGTGAAAACTTTTCTAAGGCAATTTTCTATTTCTTCAAGATCCACTGAATATTCCATCCAGAAACATCACCATAATACTTTAGATAATTTCCTACCTCTCCATTTTAGGGCAGCTTCTCCAGTGCTCTTGAATGTGATATTAAAAACATTATCTAGAATGCACTCTCTTCTTTTTCTTTGTTCTTCCCTTTTGTGTCAAAACTCCCTTCCTACTGAAAGCATTCTGTTTCATCCCATCAAAATTGTATTTTTAATTAATTTGCCTTATTTTAGTGTTTTTTTCATCACTTGGTGCTGTATAATTTATAAGTGTTACAAAGTGTGCTGTAAATATAAAGTATGTAAGTGGCATTGTAAATGAAGTTATTTCATGTATTTATTATATGCTATCTGTGGAACTGCACGCTATAGTGAAAAAAAATTGGTTTTGGTTTCAAAATGATCTGGAATTGAGTCTTTGCTGTAACTGACTTAAGGTAAATGCCTTATTTTCTTCAAGCCTTTGTACTCTCCATGGCATGAAGGTGTATTAATGCATGGCCTTGTAAGAGTCAAGATGTCCTATTTAAATCTTAGCTCTCACTTTTATTAGCTGTGCAATTTTGGCAAACTAACTTAATCTTTCTGAGCCACAACTTTCCATCTGAAAATTGGGAATTACAATAATGTCTTCCTCACAGAAATTGTTGGGAAGCTTAAATAATATACTACATGTGAAAGCATATCACATTTATTAAGATCACTATGGCCGGGTGAGGTGGCTCATGCCTGTAATCCAAGCACTTTGGGAGGCCAAGGCAGGTGGATCACGAGGTCAAGAGATCGAGATCATCCTGACCAATATAGTGAAACCTCATCTCTACTAAAAATACAAAAAATTAACCAGGCATGATGACACACACCTGTAGTCCCAGCTCCTTGGGAGGCTGAGGCAGGAGAATCACTTGAGCCTGGGAGGCGGGGGTTGCAATGAACCAAGATTGCGCCACTGCACTCCAGCCTGGGCAACAAAATGAGACTTGGTCTCCAAACAAACAAACAAACAAACAAAAACCAAAAAGATTTCTATGAACTGTAAAGTAAAGAAATCTTGTAACTGTCTTAATGGGTTTCTAGAGTGAGAAAGTATGGTAAATTGTCCAAACCAAAAAGGTAAAATGCATCTTTTGAAACTGTTCCTTAATCTATCTCTCCTAATTCCTAACAGACACAAACACACACACGTACACATAGTGTTTTTGAACTACAATGCAACATAATGGACCCAGCAGTATATTGATCCTCTGCAGTGAATTCTACTATGGCAGTACCCTTTCTTTCTTTGTTTTCATAATAAAAACATACGTCTTTTATTGTTAGTACACAGTTGTTGAAATCTATGGCAGGAAGTTGTATTTTCATAATCCTTGCCCATTTTTTTTTCCTTTTAACCTCAGATCTTCATATAAAATTGTGTTATTCATGGAATGTATCTAATAGCTGCATTCACACTAGCCTTATGATTCATTTTCATAGACTGGTACAAGTAATTTTTTCATAAGGAACGCTGGAGGTAGGTGAAATAAGCAGTCGGCAACTGGGAACTTGTCCTTCAGTAGCAGGGAAGTCTTTGTGTAGTCTCGCATCCGGAGGGTGGAGAGGGACTTGTGGCCAGACCTCTCATTATCTTGAAAATTTCACTTTTAAAGATGTGACCATAACCAACCCTTTCTCATCTGTTGGGGGCATCATGCCATTTTCCCCAGAAGCTAATGGAAGGGGAGGAGTCAGATTCTCTGCTGTGGTCAGATGGTGGCTGCCCATTTTTGCATCATGTAATGGGGTACCAATAGCGTCTATTCAATTTAAATGCTTACTGTGATACCTTTAGGAGAGTATTCTAAATATTTATAATTTCTGCTGAAACATACTTCAAAATCAAATTGAAAGTGAACATTATTTTGTCTTTCCAAAAACTTTAAAACCACTGAACCAATGAAATCTGCTTCATTGTAGTGTTTAAACAATTCCTGGAAATACATAATCCAAAGTATGTTTTTAGCACAAGATGTAAAAATAGAATTTATAAATCTACTAATTGCCTTTAAAAGCACAGCCTGAGAGAGTATTACATTTCCTCTGAAGGACATGTCAGATGGGGAGATACCAGATCGGGGGACATATCAGATCGGGGGATATTTAGTATTGCGTAAGGAGCCTGCCGTCAAACAACTGATGTGATCCCACAAGCTAAATTTTATTGACTTTACTCAGTTCTGGTCTGCATGTTATGTACACGTGCATATATAATTAGATAGCATGTGTGAGATAATAGGCCACAAGGTCTTAGTCATTTATGTAGTATTTACTTTCTCTAACTGCCACCAGGGTTCTAGCTAATAAGCTTGGCTCATTTGATAATTATAGCAGAAGGTGAGTGCTGTTAATTAAACAGTTACCATGGCATAATCATTAATGATTGGTTAATTCTGTGGGTTTTGGTGTCAGGCAAATCAGTGACCAAGATCCCCATTAAAAACTGTGTTATTTTGTGTAAGTTACTCAACCTTTTTGAGCCCTAATTTTTTTTTTTTACTTATAAACAGAAAAATAATAGTTTTGCATAGGATTGTTGTAAATTCTAAATAATATTACAAGGTAAATGTTTATTCATTATTTTTAATTATAGTAGGATTTAGAGCCATGCAAATTCTGTTTTATTAAAATTGCAGTAAGACGTTATTGCATTGTGTGTTATTCCTATCATGATATTCATCACAGAATTAGAAAAAATGATTTAAAAATGCATATGGAAACAAACAAAAAAAGCCTGAATAGCAGAAGCGATCTTAAGCAAAAATAACAAAGCTGAAGGCATCACATTACCTGACTTCAAAATATTCTACTAGGCTGCAGTAACCAAAATAAAAAATGTGGTACACTTATATCATGGAATACTATGAAACCATAAAAAGAATGAAATCATGTTCTTTGCAGCAACATGGTTGGAGCTGGAGGTCATTATCCTAAGCAAACTAATGCAGGAACAGAAAACCAAATACCACATGTTCTGACTTATAAGTCAGAGCTAACCATTGACAACACATGGACACAAAGAAGGGAACGGCAGACACTGGTGCCTACTTGAGGGAGGAGGGTGGGTGGAGGGTGAGGATTGAAAAAAAGAACTACTTGTTGGATACTACGTTTATTACCTGGGTGATGAAATAATCTGTATACCAACCCCCTGTGACATGCAATTTACGTATATAAGAAACCTGCACATGTACGCCTGAACGTAAAATAAAAGTTAAAAATAGAAGCTATTGCATTGTAGAAAGTTGTTTACAAGAGTAAAATAAGTCTGGATTTCCCCATCCTTAGGAATATTAAAAATCAGAATTTTTCAGCAGAAAAGGAAAAATGTAAATCTGACAAATGAGGTTAAATTCTGAATCTGATTTGGAAGTATCAGCATGAATATATAACCCTGGTATATTTTAAGATTATGAGGAAAAACAAATTTCTTAATTCTGTGCTCTGAAATTATTTAGTAATACTTATCAACTCAGTAGATATAAGCCACCCTAGTGCACATACTATGGTTTCAAAATACCATTTTCCACTAAAATGAACCAGAGCTCATTGGAGGCCTGGCACAACAAATGTACATGGTTAGCCTGGATTATTTTGTAACAGCCAGAATGCACAGGGGCTATCCTGGGCTGCTATTATTGTATTAAAAGAACTTAATGAGCCCTGGGGATGCTTCCACTGGCCAACATTGGGAAAAAGTGACCATCAATGAATAAATAAACCTAAAGGATAAAACACACCTAATGTCTAAAAACCCATAAGACTATAAAGGTAATAAAAAGAAGGTGAGGTGGAATTCATTAATATTTATTTCACTTAGTATTTTAAAGTAAGAAAGTAAAACTGTCAAGCAGTTTTTTCTGGCTTTTTAATTGTACTATCCACTGGAAAACAAAATAGTAGATGAGGAGATTTTTCTCTGTATAGAAATATTCTAGCTAATAAAGAAGGAATGACGAAATAAAATATTATTCCACAAAAGCCTTAATGAATGGATGAATCTAGGCATTTATCAGCAATTGCTAGTATCACAAAAAGAAAAACAAGTGACATGTATACCTTCTGATAAAGGGACAGAGCACTGCCTATGAAATCTTTTTGCCAAAAAAAGAATAAGTAAATATGCATATGACCAATCTTCTAGATTCAATTTACAGGGAGTACTAAATACAGAGAATAGAGACTAATGTTAAACGCCAGCAAAGGGATGTAAAAAGAAAAATCCAGAATGTGGAAAACTCTAAGTGACAAAACAACCTTGTTTGTTCAACAAATAAATGACAGAAAAGGAGGGAGAGAGAAGAAGAAGGGGGACATCTGCAGACTGAAGAGCTATCAACCAGTCAAAATATCTGCATTTTTTTTTTGGAATCTGATTATAAAAAAACAAATTATAAAAGAGAATGACAGTGAAAAGTCAATAGATGAGGATAAGAAATAAGTGTTAATATTTTTAAATGTAACAGCAGTATTGCAGTTATTTTACCAAAACTGAGTAATATCTTTTTAAATACACATCAACAAATTTATGGATAAAGTGATAGAAAATAAAAGTCTTTCTATAGAATTGTATTTGGCTTTTGTGTTTCTACTGACTCTTTTTACTTACATTTATATTTAAAATAATAAAATCAATTCTAAGCTTTGAAAAAAAAATGTGACACTAGCCTTTAGATAACATGGCTAGAATTGAACCGATGATTTGACATTTCTGTCTTAAGCATTTGCTCACATATACTTGGAGCTCCCCAAGGATAAGGACTGTAGATTGTTAGCTCTATATTCAAAGTGTCGATATTTCTGGCTCAGAGTAGGTGTTAAGGAAATATTTATTTTAACTGATGTTAAATTTAACTATATTTAATCACGTTAACCCAAAATTTAAAGATGTTCCCAAGTGAATGAAGTGCATACTGACCTTTTCTATTCATTTGGTCACAAAACAGGAGGATGTATAAAAATACTGATCATCATCATCTATTTCTCTCTCACTACTCCTTCAATAAATAACATTTATGTGAAATGCTCTCCTTTTGGGATAATCACAGCAAAGCAATATGGGACCCACTACCCACTCATCCACACACACACAAAATTTGTTTTACTTAGTTTGAATGGAGCATGGCTTCATCAGATATGTGATTCTTAAGCTAAAAAGATACAACAAATTTTATTTTTCTGTATAGTTTTTCTGATTCTGTGTAAAATTTTGGAAAGAAGGTATCTTAAACTATCATCATTATCAAGACTTCCTGAGCAGCAGATGTAGTTGTGCGCCAAATTTATAAACAGTTTCCTACATTACTACAGACAAAGTTTGAACATCACAGAACATCCTACTTTTTGTTACATGTTTGGAAAATAAGCTGTGATTTTTTTATTCTAGATGATATGAAATTTAAAGGTTATTGGTTGGTTTCTTCTTTACAAGTCAGTTATTGCTTTTTAATTTGGGGAGTTCTCAGATAGAAAATAAAGCAAAACATACAAGATTCGCTGCAAGATTTTTTTCAGCAGCGCGGCCAGCTCATACTTCATTTCATGTTGTATATTTTTAAGGACAAGAGAAGGAAAGGGAAAGAAAATTTAGCAAATGCTTTCTATGTGCCAGGCCCTTTGTACATTATCTTTTGATTCTCAGGGCAGCCACGAATAAGGGAATGACATTTTATCATTTTACAGTGGAAGAAATAGTGGTGGTGGGAGTGTGTATCAGTCAGGGTAACAGACTAATTAAACTTAGGTCAAAAGTGGTGAGGTAGGATTCACACTGATTTGTCTGACTGCAGTACCTATATATGCTCCTTCCCATTGTAGTGAACTCTATCCTCAGAATAAGGTTGGATTACTATTGAGTGGCAAGCTGAAAGGCTGTTTTAACAGAGCCCTTAATACAAAATTAGACATCTGTGTATAACATAGAACCCAGGAAGACTTGGGTTGTATTTCATAGAATACTTCCCTCAAAAGATGATGAAGGTGATTTTATGTTTATTTGTGTAACTTATAGCCATAATAGACCATGATACTGTATTTTCTGAGGTATTTTTAAAAATCACAAATGCAAACAAAAAATGTACATAATGCCCTTCATATGAGAAACTAGACATAAGGTCAACTGTGTCATGAATGAGTTGGAAATATGATTTTATAGAGACTATATATAGAATTTTGAGACAGATCATATGTTTATATGAAATGTGTGTGTGTCTGTGTGTCTGTGTGTAGTTTTTTGAGACGGGATCTTACTGTGTCAGCCAGACTGAAGTACAGTGACACAATCATGGCTCACTGCAGCCTTGACCTCCCGGGCTCAGGTGATCCTCAAGAGGCTTATATTTAAAAGCTTATGTTTTCAAACAAACCTGACCACCTGTTCACAGTGTAGTCAGTATTATTTCTTGAACCCAATTCTCTAACTATATAATCATTTGTTCATTTGACAAACTTCTACTTTTTCTTGCTTGCAAGTACTTCTGTAATGCATTTATTAACTACTGCAGTACTCTCTTTATGGCAGATAAAACAGCTTGTGGTGTTATCCTCCTAAGGCAATGTTGATTGTTAACGAAGATGTGTTACATTAAATTTCTTTTATACTAGAGATAGCTCCATGGTTTATCTACAGGTTTTATCTACACTTATTTTTGCTCTTTGTCCACTTCTCTGTGATACCATTAGGAAATGCAATGTGATTACATTGTAGTCTCCATTTTGGTGTCTGCACAAAGAAATACCATACCCTAGTTTCTTTTTAACATATACTTAACAGTAACATTGTTAGCCACAGAATGTCTCAGCTTGAGCAAGAAAATATAGTTCATAGTGCAATAAAAGCAATATTCTTAATTTGAATTTGAGGTCCCTGGAGCTGTGTGCTCTCGTTATCAGCTCTGGATACAACTTTAAAAGCCATACTTTTAAATAATTTTAAGCATTGCTTTTTTGGTATAATCCAAAAATTTGATCTTCTTGAATAGAACAATCCCACATCATGGTTCAAATAAGATAACACATGGTGTGAAAAGTCTCATAATGAATAATTTGTAATTTCAGGTGTCTATTATGTCTTCAGAAAAGCTTCTATCTCTCAATCCTTGGATTGACAAGTGGCTCAGGTAGAATTGTAAAAAATACCATTACAAGTTGTCAAAGGAAATGATGTCTTAGAACTGGAGCAAAACAAGCTGGTCCTGAGGGTTGCTTACTTAATTTCAAGTAACAGTTAATTCCTTTTTCATGTAAAAGGGGTCAACTACTTTACAGTACAGATTTGTGTGACATCAATTTAAAAATGTGATTAGCTGTATAAGTTGATATATTCTCTTAAAAGCAGGTATACTATGCTGCCATAAAAATGGATGAGTTCGTGTCCTTTGCAGGGACACAGATGAAACTGGAAACTGGCATTCTCAGCAAACTAATACAGGAACCGAAAACCAAACACCATGTGTTCTCACTCATAAGTGGGAGTTGAACAATGAGAACACGTGGACACAGGGAGGGGAGCATCACACATTGGGGCTTGTCAGGGTTGGGGGCTAGGGGAGGGATAGCATTAGGAGAAATACCTAATGTAGATGATGGTTTGATTGATGCAGCAAACCACCATGACACTTATATACCTGTGTAACAAACCTGAACATTCTGTACATGTATCCCAGAACTTAAAGTATATTTTAAAAATCCCAAGAGAATAAATAAATAAATAAAAGCAAATATCTTTCTCCACAAAGATGAGTACTATATTAATTCTCAAGGTCAGTGCTATAAGGGCTACATTTAAGGGACACAATCTTCTAAGGAGATTTCTGTAGTAATTCTGACAGCTTGACTCACTTGGAAGATGAAGTTAGATATCGGTACCTATACATACCCTGTTGGTGCTCCCAAGAAATATGACATCAAAAGCATTTCCAGAATTCCTGTACTACAGTTTTTTTACTTGCATAGCAAAGCATGTTTCTTAAAGACCTTGCACCAGAATTCCTTTTAGGGAGAGAACTATCTTTGATTAAGGACATTCGTTGACCTCTCTTTGCAATTGTGGAAACAGTAGCACTGAAACCATAATCTGAAGATGATTCTGAAGAAGATGGTTCTGAAGAAGAACCATAGCACTGAAAGAGATAAAGTACTCTGCCTAAGAAGCAAACAGAATTTTACACTGCACTCAATTGTCATGTCTTCATCTTCCTCTGTCTTTCATGATCTTAATATATTTGAAGAATTACCTGTTTATAAATGTCTTTCAACTTAGATTTGTTCAGTTGTTCTTCTGGTTAAATTTCAGTTGTGTATTTTTGGCAAGGATATAAGAACAGTGATGTTACATCCTCAGTGCATTCTATCAGGAGATATATGATGTCAATATTTTTAGTGCTGATAAGTTTCTTTATTTGGTTAAGGTGATGTCTATGGGGTTTCTCTTCTGTAAGATAACTATTTTTCCATTTGCAATTAATAAGTATCTTAGAGGGAAAGATTTTGAGGTTATGCAAATATTCAGTTTTGCATCATAAGTTTCCCATTAATTTTAGCATCATTTGTGATTCTTGTCTACAACAATTTTGACGCATTTTTTGTCTTAGATATACTGTACTTTAAAGTAATGTCATGAATGTGTTTCTGCTAAATTGAATGAAGTTGTAAGAAACAGAGGACTGAAAATTATCCTAAGTGTATTTTCTGAAAAAAGTAGAAGGCTTGAATTATCACTGCGTGATATGACAAAATGAGAGTATAGCAGATTTGAGGGTGTAGTTTGTGAATAGAATCTTGGGTATGTTCACTTTTGAGATAATTCTTAGGTATTCAAGTGGAGATATCAACTAGACATTAAATAAATGAGCCTGGAGTTTAAGAAGAGGAATGAGATAGAGGTATAAGTTTGGGAGCATTTAAAGCAACAGGATTGTATTTAAGGCATTGGGATTGTATAAGATCCCAAGGGAGTGTACATAGAGAAAGAGGAAATCTAAAGACTGAGCCCTGAAGTAACCCTGAGGTTAAGGGATCTAAAATTTTGGAAAATCAGAAAGGCAGAATAAGAAATGTTCACAAGAATTTAAGACCCTAGGAAAAGAAAGTTTCATAAGAGCATTGGAATTCAAGAAAAAGGATGGAAGCTTTAAGCCAAGTCTCATAGACTGACCTGAGGACCTTATTTAATTGCTTGGTCCTATGAAAACATGTGAATTCATTGCCAGAGTTTCTTTCCAAACCAACCATTTCAATTCAACATCAGTGAGATGAATACAAATTGTTTATGTTAGTAAATCCTGCCTGAAAGGAAGGGTTATATGAATGTGTCAAAGTCAGCTGTAGTCAAATCCCCAAGCACCAGAAAAATGGCAATTTCCTAGTATTTAGACCAAATTTTATTTTTCATCAGAAGACCCAAAGATGTAGTTACCTCAAAAAACAGGGAATATAACTTGCTGTTAATCTAGGTTGAGAATAGACAGTTCTCATTGATTTGATATTATTTTAAATTCTCAGATTTAAATGGCAGGGAGAGAGAAGCTCTAGGATGTTATTTCATATAATATAGGAGCTTTGCTAGGTCTCAAATACTTCAGAAATGATGAGGTGCTGCTTATTATATTAAAATTTGTTGTCATTACTTCAGCATTAATTTAAAGGTCTTCAGTTTATGATACTTAGGAGGAAAAGGAATGATTGTGATTTATTTAAGGTGGGTGAGTTAATAGTCAAACTATTATTCAGATGTGGCAATTGCTTCATTTTAAACTAAATTTTGTTTCATTGTTTTATCTACAAAACCTTGTTACACTTCAGTTTAAGGAAGTGTATGGAATAATATTTTTTGGAGTAAGTCAAGTTTCTGGACTAAATATACAGTGTAAAAAATGCCTTTAATGCTCAGGGATCAATATTTTCCTTTTAGGCAAAAAGATAAGTTAAAACTATCCTGGGGAGATCATAACTGAATCAAATCATTGCTTTTTGTTTATCACACACCTCAACCTTAAATTGTTTAAATTTTCCCCTAATTGCCCAAAGGAAACCCAGGGATATGGCCAATATTAGTTTACAATATTATTAAGCTGAAAATAGTTTTTTTACTGTTATATATTTCCCTAGTGTTTTACACCTAATTGATTCTACATTTAAAAATATACGATCTGTGTGAACTTTGGCATGAAATTAATGAAATTGTTTTCTACTAATGTAGTTTAACTTATTTATACATACATTCTCTGATTATTAAAACTTATTAGAATAGCATGCCAAACACATTGGTGGGAAGATGGAAATTTCACTTGAAATATGCACCTCATCTTATTTTATCCAAATCTACTCTTTGCAGATTACTGGACTGATTCATTAAATATAGGAAAATGGGATGGAGTTGGGGTCTACAGAGTTAATTAAGACAGAGCATTCTTCTAAAGATAGTTCGCACTGCAACAAGTCAGGAGAGACTACAAAGCCAATGTTTTTAGAAGAAAATTAAGGTCAAATACACGGTATTAAAATAATGTTCTAGTGTTTGGCACCTACTTTACGATTAACATTTGCTGGTGAATAAGTAAATTAATAAATAAATACAATGACATTGATTCCAAGGAATAGTAAATGAAGCCACAGTGGAATCTGGAGGCTGAGGTCATAAACTAGACATAGAATCAAATCAGAAAGGATAATAGAGACTGTCATGAAAACCATGGGAGTATCAATGATTTATTTCATTGATCTATATGTATTGTGTCAGACTTGCTTAAAGAGAGAAGGGGAAGATAATTAAACTGTACGACTTGTTTACTGTGCTTTTTCTACCCTGTTGGAATATGAAGTCATTTTGATACAGACAGATTTGAAAATACAGGTTTGAAGGAGATTTTGAGAGACATGATATAATTATTACATTATCAGATATATTCATCTTCTAAGTAGTTCAGCACTGAAAAGTTAGGAAAAAAAACTCATTGGAGTACAAGTGCTGCTGTGAATTTAAAAATGTATTCCTTTAGAGAATTACAACTTTTGCATGTATTTTTAAAGTTTTCATTATAAAACAATTTCAGACTTATAGAAAAGTTGTCCATGTGTTCTCAGTGTTCAACTCCCACTTAGGAGTGAGAACATGCAGTGTTTGGTTTTCTGTTCTTGTGTCAGTTTACTGAGAATGATGGTTTCCAGCTTCATCCATGTCTCTGCAAAGGACAAGGAAATGAACTCATCTTTTTATGGCTGCATAGTATTCCATGGTGTATATGTGCCACATTTTCTTTATACAGTCTATCATTGATGGGCATTTGGGTTGGTTCCAAGTCTTTGCTATTGTAAACAGTGCCACAGTGAACATACATGTGCATGTGTCTTTATAATAGAATGATTTATAATCTTTTGGGTATATACCCAGTAATGGGATTGCCAGGTCAAATGTTATTTGTATTTCTAGATCCTTGAGGAATTGCCACACTGTCTTCCACAATGGTTGAACTAATTTACACTCTCACCAACAGTGTAAAAGTGTTCCCATTTCTCCATATTCTCTCCAGCATCTGTTGTCTCCTGATTTTTTAATGGTTACCATTCTAACTGGCATGAGATGGTATCTCAATGTGATTTTGATTTGCATTTCTCTAAGGACCAGTGATGATGAGCTTTTTTTCATATGTTTATTGGCTGCATAAATGTCTTCTTTTGAAAAC
>CAUYLG010066428.1:0-84044 GCA_963573385.1 Cacajao melanocephalus
TACAGAAGCTGGTCTGATGGCCTTAAGAGAACATAGAATGAAAGTAACAGATGAAGACTTCAAAAAATCTAAAGAAAATTGTTCTTTATATGAAACAGGAAGGCGCCCCTGAGGGGCTCTATCTCTAGTGAACCACAGCTGTCATCAGGAAAATGGTTAGGAGATTTCTCCATCCCTGAAAGGGATGAGGCTGGGGGAGTTGCCCAGAGGAATCCCTGTTCCTGTTGATTTTTATTAGCAAAACATTGTGTGTCTTTTGGAGTACGATGTGTAAGTGCCCATTGGGTGGCCTTCATCTGTTGGTCACTGTGCAGCAGTCTGCTTCCCAATAACGTGTGCTCTTTCACACACACACACACACACACAGAAATAGAAACAGCTCCCGGGCATAACACAGTTGACACGATTGATCAAGTAAAGAAACAGAAACTTTTTTAAAAAAATGCAATGAATGTGTGTTTCAAATCTGGGCAGAAAAATGCTCCTTGTAATTCCTTTAACATAAACATGGCTTATTCATCTGGCTATTGTTTTAACAAGGATGTGCCATCCATAGTGGTCCTCATCTCTGAGGAGTCAGAGGTGATGGAGACAGAGAAAGTGCCAGCATTCTTGGAACCTACATTCTAATGAAGGAGAGGAACAATAAACAAGTAAGTAAGACAATCTTTTAAGAAGGAATTGGGGTTAGCTGGGCATGGTAGCACCGGCCTGTAGTCCCAGCTACTCGGGAGGCTGAGGTGGGCAAATCCCTTGACCCCAGGAGGTTTAGGCTGCAGTGAGCCGTGACCAAGCCACTGCACTCCAGCCTGGGTGACAGAACAAGACCCTGTCTCAAAAAAAGAAGAAGAAGAAGTCGGGGGTGGGGCAGGATGGGCCTGGACTCACTGTCTAGGTGGGTGGGAGTGTGAGAACCAGGCAGAGTGCAAAGGGAGAAGCAGGGGAGAGAAGCTTAGGACAACGATGGCAGGCTAGGTGTTGGGTAATAGGAGGAGGCATATGCGCTCGCTTCGGCAACACATATAATAGGAGGAGGCATAGGACGTGGAGCTTGGCTCAACAGAGACTTATGGGGATTTGGGCCATGTGAGCATGTGTGGGAGACAGTGTTCCTTCCATAACACATGTCCGGGGACTGCCGGGGCTCTGAGGCAGAGCAGGTATAGAAAGGTTGGCTGTGAATGTTGAAAGTTGGAAACGTGTGTGTCAAATGTGGGAGGGAAAAGCAGTGTTTCCTTTTGTACAAGCTCCGCCTCACCTTGTGAAAAGTGGCCTCTGAATGTGGCCCCGGGTGCATCTCAAGGAATGGGAAGAGGCAGCAACCTTTTCAGAGTTAACTGCTTCATTTGAGGTTTCCATGGCCCCGTGCCAGCCAGCAGGGCTGAGCCAGTTTCACGCACACTGAGGGGGAACTCAGCAAAGAGCCAGCAGCACACCAGCTGGTACTCTTCCCTCTCCATTCACTCAGCTCCTGATCTCCGGAGGGCAGCCCCGCCCTAGGCCAGCATCCATCCTTTTCTGGCCCCAGGTGTGGAATGCTGTTGTTATCTTTTCTCTGAAATATCTTCTGGGTTTGTCTTATCCATCACTGTCCTTAGACTGAGGCAAGCAGTCCCCCCTGCCTTTAGCCCCAGGCTTCGGGGGGAACCTGTGCTTTGACATGCTTTGCTAGAAACTTTCTAAGTCTCCCTCTGGTGCTGGGACCAGCCATGAGCAACAATGTCATCCATGCAGGCCTCTCCTAACACAGTTCAGGCCTCCTGGGGTCTCCGTTCCCTTTTCTTCTTTCAGGAAGCTCTCTAGTACATGCATGGGGTTGACCAGATGTCCCAAGGTGCTCTAGGACTCATGCCTAAGAAGCTGTTTTAGAGCCTCCTAGTCAATCCCTGGTTCCAGGAAAGCAGCCTGATGAGCAGATCATTCCTGCTGGCTGGCGTGGCATTTCTTTTACGGCATTACCTGGGATTGGGGCATCAGACCAGCGCTAACATACTGATTTAAGTGACTCTTAACAGTCCACCAAAGGACAAAGAATCGTCATGTGAACCAGTTAGACAATAAAAACAAACGCTTAAGTACCTCTTCTCTGTCATTATTCTAAATCTACACAAATAAATCATTGTACCTCACATGGGCTCATGAATTTGGTGCTAATTTTTTTTCACCAAATTGTTTATACACACAGCGGTCCATCCACAAAAAAGATGTGTCGGGACCCTCACATACCAAGAACAGCTGGCCCTGTTTCTCCTCTGGTGTCTGGGCTCAGTTTCTCTCCCAGGCCCTAGGGACACTCTGCTCCTCCCTGTCTTGGCCCCACCCTTCATCCACATCCTGGCTCATGGCATCCTGGACTTCGTGCTGCTGCAGCTCCAATGCCTCTCGAAGCTCTGGGTTTTTCTTACAGTCTGAAGAGATGAAAGGATGTAGGGAGATTTGTTAATAGGAGATGTCCTACAGATATTTTAACAATACCTTTCTTTTTTCAATTTGAGTGGCCATCAAGAGATGCGGGTATGGTCTTCCACTCTTATCACGCTTCCAAGGGTACTGGCCTAATGTGCCAGGACAAGCTGACCACCCCGCCATTAAGGTTCACAGAAGAGCAGCTTCCCTGCAGGAATTACAGACCACAGTGACCCAGACAAAAGGGTGGAGAACTGAAGTCTGTGACAGACAAGTGTCAATGCCCTACCAGCTCCCCCCAGCCCACCTGGAGCTCACGTGCAGCATTCGTGGAAAGTCTTCATCTATTCCAGTAGCATCCTGCCCTGAGCACTTGGATCTTTCTACCTGCAGGGACTCTCTGGCCGTAGGAGTGTTCTCAGCCCACAGGCAGGGAAGGCTGGCAGTGCAGGAGCTAACCGCCCCTGGAGCAATCCTCAATTAACAAGAGACAAGAGTTGGTAGATAAATCCCGCAGCTTCCTAGCCACTCTGTGAGACAACTCTACAGCGTTCTGCACAGTCTCCCAGAGGGCCCCAGTTGCCCACAACAGTCATCTGTGCAAAAACACGCCCTGAATTGACTGCCTTCCATTCCCCACTCCCCTGTTTGCACGTCCTGGGATCAGGTCCCAGATGAACTGTGCACACCGACATTGTGTCTCGGGACCTGCTCTGAGGGAAGTCCAACTTAGACAAGGGCATCCATTTCAGAATCTTGGGTAAGGACTCTTATAATCAAGCTCTTTGGGTTGGAAGAAATGGGAGCCCTCTGCCCCTAGTTCAACCAGAGCCTCACTCTTAACTATGCTTCAGACTGGGGCTCTGGGAATGATCTCACCCGCAAGAGGAATCCTGATTCTAAAAAAAAATAAAGAGATAATTTCTGAACAAAATTAGTAACCGGTGTGTCTGTTTCAAGACTTTACCTTGAATCACCCTTCAGCTTTCCCTGGCCTGTCTGCTGGTCACAGCACAAGCTGGCCCACCTCAGATCATACTTTCTCGTCACTAGGGCAGACAAAGACCCATACAAACCCGCATCATGGCTGCCTTCACATAGGACGCTGTGGGGAGACTCCAGGAACCCAGGCTCCCCCATCCAAAGCTTGCAGCTCCAGCCACGTGGTGCAAACTATTTGGGGGGCATAGTTAGGGAGGTGGCATCTAAAACCACTGCTCTCTCTCTCCCCACTTGCCCCTTCTACTACAAGGCAAGCACCTGGAGCAGGTGGGCCTTATCCTCTGCATTCTGGTTTGGAAAGTGTCTTTTATCACCAGTATGGATATGTATCTATTGAGGGGCTCCATAGTGAATACCTATGTTGGATGGAGGGATGGGCAGCCTGTCCTCTCCTTATCTTGGGGCTCATTCAGATGGAAAGAGACTCGTGCCCAGCTGTTCTGTTGACTCTGCATTCTCTGCCCATTGTACACTGAATCGATTGGGCAGATGGGGGGGGTGTTGTTTTTCTTCTTTTTCCCCAATCTCCTTGTTAGTTCAGCGTCAGAAAGTCCCTTATCACCTCCGGATGTCAGGCCACACTCTGCCATCAGGCCTGGCCATGTCAGACTCTCCATTAATTGATTTTGCCCTCCCCCTTGGGAAGCATAAATTGGCTCTGCCCATTAGCAGCAATAATTCCCTGAATGGGATTGTAAATTATGCCTTGTGTCCACCCAGTGCTCACAGCAGAATGGTGCCCACGTAAGACGTTGGACTGGGAGGTCTCCGCAGCCCTGCAGTTTTTCTCCTCAACTTGACCAAGTGCTGACCTCACAAGACCACAGTGGACTAGGAAGAGTAGCTGAAACAGGACCCGGCACAGGGAGGGCGCTCAGTCAGTGTGTGTAGAACGAGTCAAGGCAGGACGCAAGGGAGGCAGGATGGGGACTTCCTCTCTGGTGCAGAGAGCTTTGTGGGCCTCTTGAGCTGAGCTCTCCCCCAGAGTCCACCATTACGTGGCCCTTTCTGTGGCTTTTGTGGCCCTGGGGTTTTCAGAAGTCCCCCATCAAACTAAATATGCTTCTGAGAAAGACTCTATCCTACATCCCAGTCAGGTGATGTCTTCTTGGTCTCTGGGTGGTTTGTGAAAACCTGACGTAAGAGGGAGATGTGAGGGTGCGACCAGAAGAGAGTAGAGAGGCAGCAGTAAAGAGAAACAGCCAGGAAAGGCAGGAGGAAGCCGGTCTGGCTGACTTTGCCAGAACATGGTAGATTCTCAACAGATAGTCCCAGCGCACAGTAGGTTCCCAACAGATAATTCGTAAATGAATGGAGTGTCTGCCCACAGTGAGCCTGGTACCATTTCCTGCCCAGGACCTGAGGGAGGGAGGGCATCCTGATGGCTAATTTAGCCCTCCCTCTACCCCAGCCCATCTCAGATGTCCCTATGGCCCACTGTGTTCACCCCCTTCTTCCATGCAGATAGTCCGTTCTCTTTTCCTTCATTTCCGTCCCCCTTAAAACAATCGTCATTACCTGTGAACTGCGTCCAGACTGATCGAAGACGCTCAGTGCTACAGAGCTGCTCAGTCCCGCCTGAGGCCCTGCAGACATCCATGGATGAGCTTTCTAAATGATACACGACAGAGCTCTCCATGTATTGAGCTTCTCCAGGGCAATCAAATAGGGTTTGACTCTCACACTGCCTTTCAGATATAATTCTAACTCTTACTTAAGGCAGGAGCTGGTGCATCTGTGGTAGAGGTGAGTGCCAGCACTCTGTTGCCCCATCTGATTCCAGATGCTTTCTTCTCCCTTCAAGATAAGCCCACGTCCCAACAAGGTACTGTCTGAGAAAGCTCCAGGACCAGCTGAGGTGGGGCTTGCACAGAACCACTTCAGAGACCCCCAGATGGCCTCAGAGGAATCCAGAAGCAGCAGAATTCCAGATAAGATGGGCTTCATCACAGCGCCCCCAGACAGGGCCGTGCCTGAGCCACAGGGCGGACGAAAGGCTGCAGGCTGTCACTGTGTCCGGACATTGTTAATGAACAGCTCACACAATGTGGGCTCCACCTCCCCTCACTGCGATTTGTTGTTTGGTTTTGTTTGGTTTTTAGCAGAACCCTGTGTTACTACCAGTCTCTTGATCATCCACATACCTGAAAATAATAGATTTCTCCCCCTTGTTTTATCTTCTGCAAGGTCTCTCTCTCCCTCTCTCTCTCTCTCTCTCTCTCTCGTGCAACCTCTCTTTTGTTCTCTCCTCCTTATTACAAAAACAATTGTGGCTTGTCCTGGACAGACAGCCCACCGTATCTGCCACAGAGAGTGCCTTCCAGGTGGTGGCTACATGTGTGATGCCCCTGTCCCCTAGGCTGGAGCAGGTCAGCTGAGGGAGGCCCTTGACCCAAGGATGGGCCATCCTCAGCCCACCAGACACCTGTAGAGTAGCCACCATGAAAAGGCACTCTTGGGCACTTAGCTCCTCCATAAAGGATTTAAGTCAAGAAATACCAAGAGAAAGAAGCAGAGGACAATGGAGCAGATCTGACCGGATGCCAGGAGGGGAGCCCCGAGGCAGAGAAACAGCAGACAGGAAGCACCTGGGGTGAGTGGCAAGCGGTCGGGCCAGGCTGCCGGTAAAAAACTAGAAGGCTCCGGAACCCTGGCTGCTCCCCGGTTCCTATAGCACAGTCTAATTACCAGAAATACCTGGAGTGTGTTCCGATGCCTTCCAACTCAAATAAGCCTTGAATAGTTTTTTAAAAAGAACTCAGGCGGGGCTCAGTGGCTTATGCCTGTAATCCTAGCACTTTGAGAAGCCAAGGAGGGTAGATCGCCTGAGCTCAGGAGTTCAAGACCACCCTGGGAAACATGGTGAAACCCTGTCTCTGCTTAAATATAAAAAATTATCTGGGTGTGGTGGTGCACGCCTGTAATCCCAGCTACTAGGGAGGCTGAGGCAGGAGAATTGCTTGAGCCCCGGGAGGCGGAGGTTGCAGTGAGCTGAGATTGCGCCATTGCCCTCCAGCCTGGGTGGCAGAGTGAGACTCCGTCTCAAAAAATAAAAATTAAAAAAAAAAACTCATAATAACAATTGGAAAGTAACAGAATACCTAATAGTGGCTAAAACAAATAAGGTTTATGTTTCTAACATAAAAAGAACTCAAGAGAGAGGTGTGCCAGGGAATTGGTCTAGTGTCTTTGCAGTGCCCATGACCTCTGCCTCAGGGACACAAGATGGTTCAGCAGGTCCAGACAGAAGGAGGGAGAAATGTGGGGCCAGCTGCGGATGAACCGTTTGTCAAGAGACAACAATTTTACTCGAACCTCCACAGCCCACTCTGCCCAGTCATGGCTGGACCTGGGTCATGCAGCCACCTCCAGCTGCAAGGGAGCCTGGGAAAGGTGGTGCACAGGACGCATCGACCTCAGGTCTCCTTCCCAGGCTTTGATGTGTCTGTCCTCCAGTGGCCTAGCCTGGGGCTCTCCTTCAGTAGACTCTCCACAGGCTCCTGGAGCCATCTTGCCTGCGCGTGCGCAAAGCCAGAAATGCACAAGTGACTGACTAATGTGGGGATATGAAAGCCCAGCTCCCCTGCTGGGACTCGCTGGGGTGTACTTCACCTGCCAGAGCTCCCAGGAACCAGGCTGAGGCTGGGACTGTGGCACCTTGTTGGGCTTTCTCCTTGCCCTGACCCTCTCACCCCACTGTCTTATGGATCTGCAGTGACTTCACTGCTCTCAGGGGATGAAACAGAGGGGAGGAAGATTAGCACGATGACTTACACCAATTATGCTCCATTGCCTGGGGTTGACACTTACAAAGCCGGGGTTCTGCTAGCTGGGAAGGAGGGAAAGGATACTCAGCAAGCAACCCACAGTGTCTGCAGCCACAGCTCATTAAAGGAAACAGCAGAAAACACAGCAGAGAAATCAGAATCCTCGCCCTGTGCTAGTGGGAATATAAAATGGTTCAGCCACTTTGGAAAATAGCCTGGCAGTTCCTCAAAAAGTTCAACACAGAGTGGCCAGATAGTACAGAAATTCCACTCCTAGGTATATACCTGTGAGTAATGCAAACATGTCCACAAAAACAAAAAAAAAACTCACACACAGAGGTTCATAGCTGCTTTATTCATAATAGAAGGAAACAGAGACAACTCAAATGTCCATCAACTAGAAATCAAATGGATAAGCAAATGCGTTATAGCCACACAGTGAAATATTACACAGCCAGAAAGAAGGATGAAGTATTGTTATATGTTGCAACAAGGCTGAAGCTTGAAGACTCTGTGAATATACTAAAAACCATTGAATTGCACACTTTAAATGTGTGGATGATATGGCATGTGAAATATATCTCAATAAAGCTGTTATACATGTATGTGAACAAGCATGTGCGCGCACACACACACACACACACGCAAAGAGAAAGAAAAGCACCCTCAATTCCACCCACTCAGAGCTACTGTTATCATCCTAGGATCAGGATATACTTTAAGTTTCTTTTCAATTCACATGGATATTTCACCAACATGTCCTCTGAAGGTAACCCACTAGCCAGCTTCATTCAAGACAAATCAGCAAAAGCTATAAAGCCATTGTGTCCAACTTATCAGCAGAATCAACCCTGATACTCTTACCATCAGGCTGAGCGAGACAATCAGCTATTTACTTTGCCCTGATTTGTCACTCAGTTTACTCATCCTGAGGTTCCCCCAATAGGCAGGTCAATTCTCCTGCCCCATTTTGTAGCCAAGGCAACTGAGTAGAAGGTTTATTCACACCCATTCTGGTCTCTTCCCAGCTCCTAAGCTGGGGGCTTGCAGCCTTCAAGGGTGAAGACGCGGGGGGCTGCCAAGAAAGCCTACTGGGGCCTGGACAGAGTGAGCACACCTATCTGATTTAGCCCCGAAACATCCATCCAACTTGAAGCCAGACAGAGAGACATGAAGCACTCAGGAAGACCTGGTAGGTCTCTTTGAAGGGTCCATGATACTGACTTCCACGGAAACAAAGGCCGGGTGGGGGCGGCCGGCCTGTTTGCACTCACAGCACAGCACTTAGTGCAGCCAAGCTGAGCCGCACTGTTCAAACAGTCTCCCCAGCTTCCAGACACCTGTGCCGAGGAGGAGGGCAGGGCAGGCGGCAGGCAGGGCACAGGTCCCCGGGTGCTTTCTCCTCACCTGTGTCCCGCCTCTCCCCCTTAGCCAGCCCCACGGCCCTAGCAGGGTCCTGGCCACACCATGCCCGGTGCTGGGCTCTGCAGCTGCTGGGGTGGCCGGGCGCTGCCCCTGCTGTTGGCCTATGTCTGCTACCTGCTGCTTGGTGCCACCATCTTCCAGCTGCTAGAGAAGCAGGCGGAGGCTCAGTCCAGGAACCAGTTTCAGCTGGAGAAGCTGCGCTTCCTGGAGAACTACACCTGCCTGGACCAGCGGGCCCTGGAGCAGTTTGTGCAGGTGAAGGGGAGCGATGTGGGATTGGGATGGAGAGGCTTGAGAAGGCTGGTGGAATGGGGGTTCCTGTGGCAGATCCAAGTCCTCACCCAGAGACTGATGCCCCTTTTGGAAGCAGAGTGTGGTGGGAACGGAGAACCTGATGAGATCTAGTCCTGGATTCTGGGCCCAGATCTACCTTGAACAGGTCACTTAACCTCTCTGGACCCAAATGTCCTCATCTATAAGGCAAAGAGAACAACCATATCTAAACTGCAGACATTTGACAGCAGATTAAAAGCTCTCTCTAAGCTGTCACTTGCTGGACGAATGGGAACCAGATGCCAGTGTTATCAATGCTGTCCAAATTTCCTTCTCCCACACTTTCACATTTCCCCTTCCCCAACTCCGGGGCTGTAGCTCCTTCTGCCCTCTCCCCAGCGGCAGGTGGGAGACACAGATAAATGCCAGGAGCAGCCACCAAGCTGGCCTTTCCTGGCCTGTTTGTACCTGGAGCTGGGTTTGGGGGGCAATGGCCAAGGTGACTGATATTGCCAGCACTGCACCCAAAGAGGGCCCTCTCTTGGTAACAGAGTGGGTCACCCTCTGCCTGGGTCCTCTCTGCTTCTCTCTTTCCCAGAAATAAGGCAAAACCAGGTGTTGTCGGGAGAGGTGAATGCATCTGAAACAGGCGCTGGAGTGACAGCCCATGCAAAGGAATAGACCAAGTGCAGAATCACTTTATCAATTATCAATTATCTATTGATAACTGGTATTTACTGAGCCTTTACAATGTGCCTAAACCAGTGGGGAGTGGGGTCATCATGACCAGCTTCATCCAATCAAGAGTCACTCATCACCTAACGGCGTGTTACTGGTGTCTTCTCATAATTACCTATTACAATCCCTATCTCCCGTTTGTAGATGGGAACTGAGGTAGAATACATTGGCCAAGGCTGCACAGCCACTGGTAGAGACAGCACTCACTTCCAGGCCTCTGGCTCTGGAGCCCTGGGTCTTCACCATACAAATTAGCACAAGTGCTGGGGCCAGGATGCAGCCTGGAGCAGCAGCTCTCAAAGTGTAGCCCCAGGACCAGAATCAACATCACCTGAGAGCCTGTTAGAAATGCAGGTATCAGGCCCCACTCCACACCTGCTGATTTAGGAACTCCAGGATGGGTCCTGCAGGCTGGGTGTCAACAAGCCCTCCAGGCGATATTGGGGCCCCTCAGGATGGAGACCAGGCAGCCTAGAAGATGATGCATGGGCTGGGTGGTCACAGAGAACTTTCTGAAGCTGTGAGAGACCAGGAAATGAGGCCTCCAGCTTCGGGTTTTGCTCTCTTCTCCCTGATGGATACGGTTAGTCAAAGTTAGGGGTCCATAGTACCACTTTGGGGTGGAGAACAGTTTAGGAGCCTCCCAAAACCCTGGGAGTGAGGCAGAGGCCCTGGAGAAGCTGAAACGTCCTCCTCCCTCTACTCTACATTGGAGGCGAAAGCCAAGCTGAAGGGCATGGGAAGGGTTGGTAGCTGCGACCTGAACTTGCTCTGTAAACCAAGAAGAAGGGAGGCCATCCGCTTCGTTGCAGCCCTGAGGGGGTGGCCACTGATTAACCCCAGGGACCTCCCCAGGGAAGACAGGACATCCCTTTCCCTGAGAGTCCTCAGCCTCGGGAGAGACCCTTCCTTGCCAGCAGCAGCTGAGCCGGCCAGGGGCAGTTGAGCCAGGCAGCAGAAGAATGCTGGGGTGAGATTCTGGAAGAACACACATTCCTGTTGAACTCCCTCACACACAGGGCGTAGCTAGTATTAAAAGCAGTATTAAAAATTGCCTCTGTGGGAAAACACTGCTTGCCTAAGTTCACAGAACTTGGAAGGCAGAACCCGCTGCTGCCTGCATCCACCCACTGGCACTCGGCACCCTCAGCAGGATGAGGGCCGCAGGCCTGGCAGGGTGGGTGGGGGGTGGGAGATGGCCCAGGACTAGAGTACTGCCCCCAAGAGTGAGGGTCTCCAGAGAGAAAGCCTGTTCAGGAACATTGGGCCCTGGCCACTTTGTGGGTGTGGGAAAGAGAGGGAGGCCAAAGTCCACATCTTAAGAGGCCGCTCCCGTCAAAGTGAGGAGAAGCAGACAGCCTGTGACCGCAGATGCCCTGACTGGCTTGGTCCACCAGGGCCACCCCAGCGCTGATCCAAACACAGCCACCCAGCCAGTGGGAACCTGTTCCCATAGGAGTTGGAAGCCAGAGCTGTTGTGTCCCTGGCTTCCTCCTGCCTTTGGGGCTCTAACAGGTGGCAAGGCTGTGCTGCTGCCCTGGGAGAGGATTGGCAGGAGGTGAGGAGAGAGCCCTGCCCATTTTCCAAGGGGGCTGGGTCCAGGGACTAGAGGTTGTTGGAGGTGGGGGGGTTGAGGGGGAGGTGTAGGCTTGAGCCTGCAAAGGTCTGGGTTCTGTAAAAACACATGCAACACACACATACACTAAACATGCACACATGTGCAACACACATACATATAAACATGCACGCATGTGCAACACACACACATAAACATGCACACACATACAACACACATACATATAAACGTGCACACATGTGCAACACACAGTTGCCATGCACAACACATGCATACAACACATCACATATAAACACCAACCACCGCGCACACACACACACACACACACTCACACACACACCGCTTTTGTCCTGGCCTCTGTTGGAATTTCTCCCATAGGCAAGGGCTGGGGCTCACTGAAAAGCAGCAAAGATCAAGGGTGTCCCCTCACCTGGACACTTAGGGAACACAGGGTTCTCTGTCCCACTGTTAGCTTCATGGCAGGCAGCCCTTGGCTTCCTTGTGGTCCCGAAACCCTGTGTTCCCCAGCAATGCCTTCCAGACACATCCAACCTGAAACCCTCCCATTGTTCTAACAACCGATATGCATGCCATCCTTTTGGCCACCAGCAGCATCTCCCTCGGGACCCCCTCCCTGAGCCTCCTCTACCTTACCCCTCAGGCCCACCTCCCGCCCCAGCCCATGCTTGCAGCCCACACCTCAGTCAGCCCCGGCCAGTGGAACAGACACTGGAGGTGGAGCCCAGTGACTTTGCACAGGCCTCTTAGCCACTCTGAGCCTTTATTTCCTTTTCTGTGAAATGAGAACAATACCATCTAAGAGTATCATTAGATGAGATGACACAAAAGCACTCAGCCAAGAGTGTGGCAATAACTGGTGCCCAGTGACCATCAGCTCATTCTTCCCCCCACCATGTCACCTCCCCACAGGTCATCATGGAAGCCTGGGTGAAAGGTGTGAACCCCAAAGGCAACTCCACCAACCCCAGCAACTGGGACTTTGGCAGCAGTTTCTTCTTTGCAGGCACAGTCGTCACCACCATAGGTAAAGGGCTGAGGTAGAGAACAGCTTCCCTGAGCCCCCTGTCTTAGTTTGGGATCCCTAAAAGCAGATGCTGAGACAAGGATATGGTTTGTCTAGGAGATGACTCAGGAAGCCCAGGGAGGGAGTGGGTAAGTGAAACAGTAGGGAGAGGAAGGCAACAAAATCTGCATTAATGAGCAGATTACTGGCTTAGGTGGCTGGGCTCACTTCTGCTTGGGACCTTCTGAGAGGCTAGATAGAGCCCATCCTCAGAACAGTCCCAATGATGGACAAGAATGAGAGGCCATTTAGCTACCAACCCCTGCCCTCAGAGGTTGAGATCTGGTCCAGACTGTATTCGTTCCCCAGCATTTTGAACCTTCCCATAAACGAAGCGCACTCCTTCGGCTAGAAGAATCTCTCAGGTAGAGAGAGATGTGCAGGAACTGGGAATTGGGGGTGATTTGTTTGCAGCCACTGTCCACCAAAGCTGCAGGTAGTATCCCATTTGTTCCGAGGGAACAGAGCAGTGACAGCAGCTGCTACACCCCCTCAGCCAGAAAACTCACTCCATCCCATCCCAAGGAAACTGTCAGACCCAGGTCTGCCCCCATCCATTCATTTAAGTCCAATTCCACATACTTTCCTTGAACTCAGGTCACATTCCAGGCAGAGTGATGGAGTTAGGGGTGGGAGATACAAATTTGGATCAAACCCAGACTCAGCCCTCAAGGAACTTCCAGTCCAGCAAAGAGGAACACAATAAGTACACATACATACACAAACCAATAATAGAAGACAAAGTCAATAATTACATAGCAATGACATCAAACACTGCGGGGAACCACACCCAGTAGGGAGAAAGAGAGTGGCAGAAAGGAGGGCTTCATGGAGGCAGAGTCATTTGAGATGGGGCTTCAAAAAGGAGCAGGAGTCCTATAAATAAAAATATTCCAGCAGAGTTCATGGGAACAGGGGAGCTTCTCCTTCTCACCCCAAGAGGTAGTGGCAGACAAACATTGACTAGAGTCTGGGGAGGAGGAGCAGAGGGCGTTCTGGAGTCTCCCTTTCTCCATATTTGCACACGCTCCCTCCCCTTACAGGATTTGGGAACCTGGCACCCAGCACAGAAGCAGGTCAGGTCTTCTGTGTCTTCTACGCCCTGCTGGGCATCCCACTCAACGTGATCTTCCTCAACCACCTGGGCACAGGGCTGTGTGCCCACCTGGCCACCATTGAGAGATGGGAGAACCAGCCCAGGCGCTCCCAGGTATGTCCCCTAATTCCCTTACAGTCCTGCTATGACAGAACTGTTGCAAATGGAGTCCTCCAGAAGCTGATGCTGAGATGGAGTTTGGCATGCATGGTGTTAGGGGTAGATGCCTGTGAAAGAGGAAGGGCGAAGGCAGGGTTGGGCAGAGCGGTGAGTTGGATTTCTACGCATGCTCTACAGAGGCTTGGCCTCAAGGAGCTCTGCAGCATGTGCGAGCTGTCAGAGTTGTCCCACAGTGGGCCAAACCAGCCAGGCTTTCATACCTGCCTCAATCAGGCACTGGGTGTGGCCTTCCTAGGAAGAGTGTGCCCCTGGACCAGGAGATTCTCTGCAGCTGAGCACCCTGAAGGAGCTGGCAGCTGGCCCACAGTCCTCCTTTGAGTGGGGGATCTCAGAAGCACATCTCCAAGGACATCACAGAAGTCCAACATCCTTTTGTGCAGTAGCAAACAAGCTCTGCAGGCTGCCCAGCATGCCCCCAGTGCCCACCCTTGGCCAGCCGCTTGCAAGGGCAGAGGCATGCAGACAGTTCAATGATACTTTTCTGTCCCAGATCTGAGTCCCCAGGGAGCCTGTTCAAGTGTGATTCCCAAGCCCAAAGGGGTCTCCAAATCGCTCCTTGACCCACTAATGCAATCCTTCTGCCCAAATCATTCCCTAGGTGGGACTAGGTCATGCACACATAGATACAACCCCCACCTCAAGGGTCTGCCGGGCAGGGAAGGGGCCTAGCTATGGCCCATTCCCATTCCCATGTTTACCCCAGACTCCCCACAACCTCATACAATCCTGGAGCCTTTCAAGTGGACTCAGGGGCCGACTCCCTCCCTCCCAGCTACTGCGAGTCCTGGGCCTGGCTCTGTTCCTGACCCTGGGGACGCTGGTCATTCTCATCTTCCCACCCATGGTCTTCAGCCATGTGGAGGGCTGGAGCTTCGGCGAGGGCTTCTACTTTGCTTTCATCACTCTCAGCACCATCGGCTTCGGGGACTATGTTGTTGGTAAGAACAAGACAGTGACATATATCAGGGCAGGGGTGGGGGGCACGGGATTTGGGGGATGGAGAGATGTCAGCTTAGGACAACTATTGAGGATAAGATAGCTCCCGGTCTTTCAAAGAAGCCAAACCAATGATTTCTGGGACTACTGTGGATTCTAAGCAACATCCTCGGAAGTCGCTGGTCTAGAACCCATCACCACCATCACCACCCCTCAGAGACCTACCTCCACTGATTATCCTTGTTATGAGGAAGAGGAAGAAGGCATTTTGGCTGGTGAGGGTCCCTATGGAAACTGAAGGTGGCTGTGTCCTGAGACCCCTGGCATTGATGCCATTCTGTTCCCTGACAGGCACAGACCCCAGCAAGCATTATATCTCAATGTACCGGAGCCTGGCAGCCATCTGGATCCTTCTGGGCCTGGCGTGGCTGGCGCTGATCCTCCCACTGGGCCCCCTGCTTCTGCACAGGTGCTGCCAGCTCTGGCTGCTCAGTAGGGGCCTTGGCGTCAAGGATGGGGCAGCCCCTGACCCCAGTGGACTCCCCAGACCTCAGGAGATCCCTATTTCTGCATGAGGTCCCCGGGTGGCCCCAGAAACCCCTTACATCCTCCCCAGTCCCACCTTATCTGCTCTCTGGATTTCCAGCCCTGTCTCCTCCTCTTCTAACCCCGTCACTTCTCAGCCAGGACTGGTTACAGGTGCTCTCCCAAGAGATAATGGAGAAGGTATGTCCAAGAAAAGAACAGAGAGGAGATGTGAGATAGGATTAAAGACATGCGTGGATAGAGAGGTGCACCCTTGTCCCAGAGCCCCTACCACAGCCTTCCACCCAAAGGTAGCTTGGAAGAGCGGCCAGATCTCCACTGCCCTTCCCTTCCAGGAGACCTTACACAAACAACGGATGACTTCACTTTTGCCTCATTTGATAGCTGCACAGTGCATTTGCCAAGTCCCTGCTATGTGCCTGGTGCTGTGCCAGGGTCTGGGGATATACAGCAGTGGAAGTGCCTACCCTTGATGTGCCTTTAGGTGCTAGACAAGCAAAGAGGCAGCCGCAACACAGTGCCCAAAATGCTATGATGGGAGCAGCCCCACGGTTGATGAGAGCCCATGGGATTGGCTGGCACTCAAAGCTCTCCAGCTGCCCTTACCTGGAGGTCCAGGGCTGTCCTTGAACAAGGCTTAGGACCTCTTGGGTGTCCCACCTACTTTCTTGGATATGGCTTCCCCTGACCCTCACAGGCCACCCCCTTAACTTCATCCCTCCCTCTGGGCTCCTGCCTTCTCAAGGGCCTTTGCAAACACACCCTGGGAAGCCAGAGAGCCAGCAGAGCCCAGGATCCTTCCAGAAAGTGAGCTCAATGAACACCTGGCCTCTCTCAGGAATGCATTCTCCAGGTCTGGCCTTTCCCCTGCCAGATTGCAAAGTCCCTGACCAGAAGGAGAGATTTAGACCAATCCAACCCGAGACCTGAAAACTTTGGCCTCTGCCTTTCCCACCACCCAACAGTAAGCGGGCTCCTACATGGCCGGGTTCCTCTGCACAGGACTGAGGCAAGGCTGTGGAGCCAAGGAGGCTCCAGGCAGGAGACCCAGGGGAGGATCTACAGCAGCAAGAGGAGTCCAAGTCACACCCCAGGACTTCACCACATCCAAGAGAGGACTGGGAAGCTGAGGACCCATTGACTCTTCACACAGCCTGGACCTTCCTCCACTCCGGGTAGAGGGGGTTTGGGGGCCTTCTCAGAAGCAAGGAGTGGACAAGCCTCTTGGTCAAGGCTCCTCTTGCGTCCCAAGCTCATGGACAAGTGGCAATCAGCTGGGGCCCCTCTTTTTGGGTACAAAGGAAAGGACAAAGGTGTGGGAGACCCAAGGAGGTCTTGAGATTGACAGACAGCAAGTCCTTAGACATAGCCCCCAGTTCCAGAACTGAGGCAGGGGCCCCAAGGCAATAAAGTTGGTCTCTACTATCTCTTCCTCTGAGTGCAGTTTCCAGGAGTCCCTCCCCCTGTTCATTTCAGGAAACGTTAGAGGGCTCCGGGCCCCTTCCCTCAACGCCTGTGGTCACCCAGCAGCTTTCTCTTTCTTCCTGGCCTAAGCCTAGCGGGTGGGCATTGCGCACACATTTTAGGCAGGGCCAGATGTCCACAGTTCAGAGTCTCTTTTTGTCCCTGGGATTGGATCCCAAGGCTGGGTGGGGCTAGGCTGTCCCATTCTCCAGCACTCCTCCCCAGGCACCCGCAGGCGTTTGTGAGAGGAGATACGAGCTGGGCTCCTGGCTCTTTCCTTCCCCGGGTCCTTGTCCACCACTCCAGGCTCCAGCTCCCCGCCTCTCCCACTATGTACCGACAGCGAGCCCGGGCTGCTCTCGAGGGCAGGGTCCAGGGCTGCGGCTGCGTGATGTCCAGCACCGTGCTCCTGCTGCTCGCCTACCTGGCTTACCTGGCGCTGGGCACCTGCGTGTTCTGGACGCTGGAGGGCCGCGCGGCGCAGGACTCCAGCCTTAGCTTCCAGCGCGACAAGTGGGCGTTGTTGGAGAACTTCACATGTCTGGACCGCCCGGCGCTGGACTCGCTGATCCGGGTCAGGGACTAGCAGGGTCGGCCCGGGTGCGGCGGGCTGGGGTAGGAGGCCACAGGGTGCGCAGGCTGAGGGTGCGGGGGCCTGCTCAGGCCCTGGTTAGGGAAACGCCGGGAACCTAGACGCGAGCACAACAGGGTAGGCGTTTCTGCGCTGGGACCAGAGGGTTGGGGGACCTCGGAGGAAAAGATCCCCGCTCTAGCGAGAGGACTGCGAAAAGCCGGGCCGAGTCCTCTTTGGGGGTGAGAAGGCAGGCTGGCGCTGTCGGGAGGCACATCCAAATTTAGGGGCGAGGACGAGGACGGCAGGGAGCGCGCGCCGCCAGCCCCGCCCGGCCTGTCCCGGGAAAGGTCGCCTTGGGCTTGCTGGGCGAAGGGCTAAAGGCCACACCTGGCCGCTTCCAGAGGGAGAACCTAGGCGCACATTTGCTAATTGGGGGCTGGGACGGCAGGGGCGGCGAGTCTAAGGATGCGCAGGAGCGCGGGCGCAGCTGTAGGAGCCTGGGGGACTGCGCGCTTGCCCCGGATGGTGGATGGAATGGGCCCGAGGCGTGCTGGCCGGGGCCACCAGCAACTCAGAGAGGGGGCTTGAGGTGCGCAGACCCGGGTTCGAGACGAGGACGGACGCAGGGCCGCTCGCTGGCTGAACCCGCTTGACTCCGAGGGTTTGGCGCGCCGCCGCCACTGCGCGGATGCCCGCAACGGCTGAAGGCGGGGTTCCGGGGAGGATGCAGAGGTGACCGAGCAGAGGCTCCTCGAGAGTGGGACTCAGCGAGGCGGAGGAGGCTGGAGAGGGTTCTAGGGGTGGCGCATCTTCCGACTGCAGCGACGCCAGACTGGCAGCTGCTCGATTCGGCGGAGGCATTGATGTCTCGGGCCCTGGCTTGGTTTTCCACCCCGTCCAAGAGCCCAGAGTCCAGACACCTGCGCGCCAGCCCAGAATCCCCGCCTTGCAGTCCGGGTGGCTCCTCCGCCCAGAGTCTCCAGCCCAAAGTCAGTCCCGGAAGGTGGCAGGGAACCGTGCCAGGGTGGGAAGGGACCCAGCATGGAGCGGAAGTGGAGTTCTGAACCCTCGGACTAGGCGGATTCGGTGAGGTCGGGAGCTAGGCAGGGCCAGGCCTATCTCTACTAAAGACCTAAAGAGCTTCCTCCAGCTCCCCACCTACAGACTTCTGCAAATACAGCCCAACTGCTGGGCCCTGGTGCCGAGGCTGCCTGCCATTGCCCTTGCAAAGGTGGTGAACTTCAGTTACAAGCAGCCTGGGCCCAGGGAGATGACTGTGACGGTGATGATAATAACAGTAAATTACCTGTATTCACTTGTTTCATTCTCACCTCCCTCACAGGTGGGTACTGTTTTTATCATCCTGTATCAGAGGTGAAGAAACTGAGGCTCAGAGAGGTTAACTACGAATGCATGGCTGCATAGCCAAGCTAGAGCTATTTACCACCAGAGTACTGCTTCAGTGGGGACCTGTGAATGTGGGTGCTTCCCAGACAGGCTGTCGCCTCTTTGGGCTTTCCCTCCAACTGCCTCCACCCCCGTCTCACCCCCTTCCTCAGCCCTCCTGTAACTTCAGCCATCTCCAGGAATAAGGATGTAGTATCCAGCCCAGATCTTCTTTCTGAGCTCTAGATATGTACATGCAACTTCTCAAATTCCTCAAGGCTAAGAGCAAGTGGTCCTCCTCCTCCCAGCCCTGCTCCTCCACATGTCCTAAATCTCGATTGTCTGCCCCATGTCCACACACCCTCACAATCCTCTACAACATCTCCTTTACTGCCCATACTAAACAGGCCCAGAGGCTTGGGCTTCTGAATATCTCTTCTCTGTTCTTTCTGAATCACTCCATGCCAGAAGACAGGCCAGGGCCTATCACTCACCTCTGCAGGAGTCTCTCCCCTCTGGTCAACCCCTTCTGTACCGCCAGCTGCCACAGAGCACACAGACCAGATCCTACCTCCCCTTTGCTCAGTGACCTCGGATGAGACCTGCCACTTCATCCCTGGCATGGCAGAGCCAAGCACAGCTTGGCCTCAGTCACTTCTCACCAATCTCCCTAATCTAGGTCAGGCAGTCTCACCTCCCAGCCTCTGCACTGCTGTCCCATCTACCTAAACGTCCTTCCACCAGAAGCAATTCTACCTGACCCTAAAGAAAGGCCCAGCTAAAACACCACCTCCTCTATGCGTCCCCTGCTCCTACCCAAATGAGAATGAACACCCTTCTTCCCCAGAGTCCTACAACATTATATGCCTAGCAATGATGACGGTACCAACTGCTAACACCATGTGCCAGGTACTGTTCTAAGTCTGCACCTAATACCTTAGTTAACCCTCACAACAAGTCTATGAAGTAGGTACTATTTGTATTACCATTCTACAGGTCAGGAAATTGAGACACAGAGAGAAGTTGAGCAATTTGCCCAGGATTGTGTAGCTGCACTGCCTCCTTAATGCCCAAAGTGACACTGACTCCAACATATTAGAGTGAATTAGGTTTATCTGAGGGCTGGGGTCGTGTCTCTTGTGGTGATGTCCCCTAAAGCACCACGCATGACCTAGTGTTTGTTGCAGGAATGGGAGTAAGCAGGGGAGAAAATGAGTGGTTGGTTTACTAGGACTCCATCCTGACCTAGGCCCTGGGTAAAGGGTGGGGAAGAAGCTGTCCCTGTGGTAGCTGATGGTAGCTGCACCTGGTCAGCCCTTAGAGGAGTAGAGTCTCCTTACCCAGGTGGGCTGGGATTGAAGAGTAATTGTGAGGGGGGTGTGTGTGTGTTATGGGGTGCGGGAAATCCGTCACCCCACAGAGCCTGGTGATCACTGCAGCCTCTTCCCCAGGACATCATCCAAGCGTACAAAAACGGTGCCAGCCTCCTCAGCAACACCACCAGCATGGGGCGCTGGGAGTTCGTGGGCTCCTTCTTCTTTTCTGTGTCCACCGTCACCACCATTGGTAAGGGCGGGATGGGGTCGGGGGAATGCGGTGGGGAAGGAGGCAGCTCTCTGAGAGGCAGCAGGCTGGTTGCCTTTTGGTGGGGTTACCTAGAGCCTCATGACTCCAAGTGCAGTCCAGCTCTGTGGCATGGACACCACCTGGGAGCAGTCTGGGGCCTCACTACAGACCTGCTGACTCAGCCTCTGCATCTCACCCAGGTCCCTGGGGGATTCATATGCACCGTTGGAGTTTGACAAACACTGCTCTAGGGGATTTCTGCCCCACATGGCCTTTCAGGAAGCAGAGGTCTCCCAGAACAGTGAGAAACATGTCTCTGGGCCCTACAAGGGTCCCAGTCTCCTCAGCTGAGTCCTGGGAGTGGTGGTCAGGAGAAGTGGTGGGGGTGGGGGGATATTAGGAAGGAAGAAGGAGTAGAAATCCAAAGAAAGGGCTGGGTGCTGTGGCTCAAGCCTGTAATCCCAGCACTTTTGGAGGCTGAGGTCGGGGGTTCAAGACCAGCCTGACCAACATGGAGAAACCCTGTCTCTAGCAAAAATACAAAATTAGCCGAGTGTGGTGGCTCATGCCTATAATCCCACTAGTTGGGAGGCTGAGGCAGGAGAATCACTTGAACCTGGGAGGCGGAGACTGTGGTGAACTGAGACCATACCATCGCACTCTAGCCTGGGCAACAAGAGTGAAACTCCGTCTCAAAAAAAAAAAAAAAAAAGAAAAGAAAGAAAAGAAAAAGAAATCCAAAGAAAGAGCTTTGGATCTCCCTGTTTCTTAGCCCTGGGGGAGACGGCCATTCTTTCTATCTCCCTGTGTCCAGACCCCATTCCCACAGGCCTCTCTTCAGCTTGCAGACAGCTCCCTCCACTCCTCATCGCCAGGCTCCCCACACACAGGGACACCTGGGTTAACCCTGCCCTGCGGAAGAGCTGAGGCAGAGCTTGTCTCAGGAGGGTGCTGAGGGGCTGTTGTGCAGAGAAGGAGAAGAGCAGGCTAGATCCCTGCAGCTCTGAAACCCAGGAAATTATGCACGTCAGGCCACCCAGATCCTTCTGCCCTAGCCCCTGCATGATACAAGACATGCCACCAGGTGGCAGGCTGATATCACCCATGACTTGGGCTATGGCCTCCCAGCTCCTAGGCTGCCAGGATCCTCTCTCCAGGACACCAGTATCCCAGCCTCCCCGCAAGGTTGGGTAAGGCAAGAGCATCCAGAGGATTCTTCATCTAGTTTTAAATTGTCCAGTATTTCTTGGAGGCAGACCTCAGGGCTACACGGGAGCTTGGGCAATCCCTGAGACAAGCATGCTTGGGAAGCACCTCAGATTCCATGGGCCTTGAACCCCTGAAGGACTGGCAGGAAGGGCCGATTCACCATTTACATCCCCAGGGTCTATTACAAGGGTCTATTACAAGGCCCAGTATACAGCAGGTGCTCAATAAATACTGCCACATTAAGGAATCCCATTAAATATGCTTTCACCCAGCGTGTATTGAGTTCCAGGGTGGCAGATCTTAAAGCACAGTCACCATGGGCCAGGCTTCCCAGATTTGGGAGTCTTTTAATCTGCAAACCCCACACTTCCCACACTCTTCCCCAGGCCTGTGGCTTTGGCCCACCAAATTCAGAGTTTGCTATCTCTCTTCCCAGCTCTACTACTCCTGGATTATGCCTCTGTCCTTTCCTCTCCACTCAGTTTCAGCCAGCTGTGAGAGTGACAAGGGCAGAGAGAGGAGGGCCCTTTCGCACCCCTTACACACAGTACGCCTGAGGAAACACCTGAGGTCTTTTTGTACTAGGCACTGTGCTGGGCACTTTGCCGTTTAAAATTTCAATTTGTCCATATGGCAACCCCCTAGGATAGGTCTTATTATTTTCTTTTTCTTTTTTTTTTTTTTGTAGCGGAGTCTCTCTCTGTCACCCAGGCTGGAGTGCAGTGGCATGATCTCAGCTCATCCACCTCCCAGGTTTAAGCGATTCTCCTGCCTCAGACTCCCCAGTAGCTGGGATTACAGGTGCTCACCACCATGCCCAGCTAATTTTTGTACCTTTAGTAGAGACAGGGTTTTATTATGTTGGCCAGGCTGGCCTCAAACTCCTGACCTCAAGTGATTCACCTGCCTCAGCCTTCCAAAGTGTTGGGATTACAGGCGTGAGCCACCGGTCCCGGCCTATTTTCATGTGACAGATAGGGGCACGGTGGCACAGAGATGTTGCATGATCTCCCCCAGGTCATACGGCTAGTGAACAACAGAGTTGACTAGCCATTGTGAAGTGAACCGAAGGGGAGGGGCGAGGGTTCTGTTCTGTGACGAGGACCTCACAGGCATGCACATAAACATGGGAGGAATTCGGAGAGAGAAAGAGAGGCAGATGGGAGATGAGGTTCATCTGGAATGCCACAAGGGAAGAAGAGGTATTCTGAGAGGCACAGAGGAGGGCAGCCTCCTCAGCAACCCCATTACCCTGGGACCAGCACCCTCTAAGGGCGGCACTTTCCAAGCCCTAACACAAATACTTCTGGGCCAGTAGGACAGGCCTGAGACCAGAAATCACTCCTCATCTATGAACTCCATTCCTGGCTTGCTCCTTGGTTCTCTCATTTATTCATCCATTTGTTCAACAAATAAATTGAAGGCCAGGCACGGTGGCTCATGCCTGTAATCCCAGCACTTTGGGAGGCCGAGGCAGGTGGATCACATGAGGCCAGGAGTCAGAGACCAGCCTGACCAACACGGTGAAACCCTGTCTCTACTAAAAATACTAAAATTAGCCAGAAGTGGTGGTGGGTGCCTGTAGTCCCAGCTACTTGTGAGGCTGAGGCATGAGAATCGCTTGAGCCCGGGAGGCAGAGGTTGCAGTGAGCTAAGATCGTGCCACTGCACTCCAACCTGGGCAATAGAGCAAGACTCTGTCTCAAAAAAATAACTAAGTAAATAAATAGAAATAAATAAGTAAATTGAGTACCTAGCGTGGGCCAGTCGCGGGCACTGAGGATACAATGGTAACCAAAATTAGCAAGTCCCTGCCCTTGGGGAGCTGACATTCTAGTGTGAGGAGACACATAATAAACACATGCATGGACAATAATCAGGTAGTGGGGTGTGCTTAGAGAAGAGTAAAGCTAGTTAAAGGGGTCTCATAGTAATAGGGGCACCTATTGTAGGCGGCGTTGCCATTCAATTACTCGCTAATACAGTAACATTGAAGCAGAGACATGAGTCAAATGATGGAGCAAATTGCGGCTGAGGACAGAACCCTCTGCCAGTGAGTGCAAAGGCCCTGAGGTGGGAGTGTGACCTGTGTGTTTGGGGGCAGTAAGAAGGTCCAGGTAGGTGGAGAGGGTTGGAAACAGGAGCTGCATTAGGAGAGAGTACAGATGAGCCCAATCATAGATGGATTTGTAGGGTCCTTGCAGGGTCCAGAGATCCCAGCAAGGTAAAAGGTGACAGTCGGGAGACATGCTGAAGTGAGAGGTGGCTTGGATGGGGCCATGGCTACCCAGTGTTCAGTGGGGAGGTTCATTGACATCCTCTGTCAGATGATGATGATCTAATCAGGTTTGCGTTTTAGTAAGATGAGACAGTGGTGGTGATCAAGAAGGGTGGAGGCAGAGCTGGAGGAGAGAAGAATGTCCAAGGGGGTAGAATCTTTTGTGAACATCTTTTCCTTCCCTAGCTTCCCCCTTCCCTATCTTCATGATCAGAGACCCCCAACTTCTACCTCCCCTAGGCAGCTGATGACTCGCCATCTGTCCCTCCCTCCCACTGAGACTTATGAGGGAGCCCATTGTGCTAGTTTGGGTCCTCCAGGAATCAGATATCAAGACTGAATTATATGCACAAGAGATATATTGAGGGGAGCCTTTGAAGGATAAAAGAGAAGGAGCAGGAATTAATGGCAAAAGCCTCAGACTGCAAGCAGGCCTGATACCTGTGAAAGGAGAGAGGGAAGGAAGGAGACTGGAGTGGGAAGAGCAGCTCACTGCAGTGCAGCTGTGAGAAAGTCTGGGCCAGGCCATGGGGATCCCCAAGCAAAAGTTGCCTGCAAAAGGAGTGCTGCACTGGACAGGGATGGCCAGCTTCAGTGCCCCACTGTATCCAGGCATGGCTGGGAGTGGCGTGGAGACAGCATGGCCTCAGCCTGAATGGTGCAGTAGATCCTGGGAGTGCAGCAGCTGGAGGCTCTGCCCCCTCCAGCATCCCTCTGCTCATCCAGAGAGGGAGGACATGAAGAGAGGAAGAGGAGACTCACACTTGGTGGATTTGAGCTCATGCGTGCAGCTTAGCCTCCTAGAGCTTCTCCAGACTGTAGAATATGGCACATAATTCTGATTTGGAAGGATAGTTTCGAGGGTGAACTAAGGGAATGGATATACAGGGCACCCTGCACAGTATCCAGCATGGAAAAGGAGGGCCTTGGTAAGTATCAGCTGCTCACACCTGCAGTGGGTTAGAATGAGGGCCCTGGGGGTCGGGCCCAGGAGTGGGGCTGTAGTGGCAAGTGGACTGGGCTGGGCTGGAAAGATCCCCTAAGTGCCCCCTCTCGCCTCAGGCTATGGCAACCTGAGCCCCAATACAATGGCTGCCCGCCTCTTCTGCATCTTCTTTGCCCTCGTGGGGATCCCGCTCAACCTCGTGGTGCTCAACCGACTGGGGCATCTCATGCAGCAGGGAGTAGACCGCTGTGCCAGCAGGCTGGGGGTCACCTGGCAGGTGAGGAGGCTGCTGGACAGGGGGATGGGTCACTTCCAGAATGAGGGGCTGCGGTGGGAACTGGGGTTACTAGTGACAAGAGGTGGGATCAGGGGTTACTGGTGGGGATGTGATGGGATCGGGGATCACTGCCCAGAATAGGATCCTCAGTGAAAAACGGCGTTAGTGGTGGAGATGGGGTGGGACTGGGCAGACAGGAAGGACATGAGGCACAGGCGCCAGGCAGGGAACCTGGAGAATGCAGACCAAGTGAAGAGCCCCCTCAGCTCCTAAGCATGGGGTGAAGACCACAGCAGGCCTGGGGACACTGTTGCACCTACAGGACCCAGGCAAGGCACAGTGGCTGGCGGGCTCTGGCGCCCTCCTCTCGGGCCTCCTGCTCTTCTTGCTGCTGCCACCGCTGCTTTTCTCCCACATGGAGGGCTGGAGCTACATGGAGGGCTTCTACTTCTCCTTCATCACCCTCAGCACCGTGGGCTTCGGCGACTACGTAATTGGTGAGAGTACCCGGCAGGCGGGCGGGCGGGGAGATTCGGCTGCCTGCACCTCTCACTCATCTGTTCCCGCGGCTGGGGCATCTGCTGTGTGCATGCCATGTGGGGGCTTTTAGGCTCAAAGTCTGGAGACACTGCTACCCACCTTTGTTGTGTGACGGGGCTGAGGTCACTCCTACCAGCCTTGACCAGCGCTGAGAGGTCCGCACACGTCCGTGAACCCACCTATTGTGCTTAGAGCTCTCCACACGGCGGGAGTCCCCGCCTCCCTCCGCAGTCCATTCCATCCTTGCCCCTTCCCCACTTCGCTCCATTCCCTTCCCCACTTCGCTCCATTGCCTTCCCCACTTCGCTCCATTCCCTTCCCCACTTCGCTCCGTTCCACACTTCGCTCCATTCCCCTCCCCACCTCGCTCCATTCCCTTCCCCACCTCGCTCCATTCCCTTCCTCACCTCGCTCCATTGCCTTCCCCCACTTCGGTCTCCCTTCTCCACTTCGCTCTGTTCCCATGGAACACCAATCCGTCCCACTGCTCCTGGGCTGGAGGGCACAGTCCCCGGGGATCTGGCAATAGAATCTGGGAGACTCCTGGAACCCCAGCTTCCCCAGAGCCCTGTGGGAGAACACTTGGCAGGCAGATTCTGAGTGCCAGCAGAAACGGCCTCGTGGTCATTGGACCTAGGGAGGGTTTAATCAGTGGCACTACCCCACCTGGGCAAGACAGGGGCCCCAGAAGCCACCAGCCTTGTGTAAGCAGGCTGAGGCTGATGCCCAGCAGGGGGCAGTAGAGGGACATTCTGTGCAGTGGTGGAGTGGCTGCGCCCCAGCTCAGCCTCATCACTGCCCCTCCCCTTCCCCGAAGGTGCCGCTGGCACACCACTGCGCCAGCCTTGAGGGGCTTTGTGCCCTCCCTCTGATCCCTGGTCCTGGGGAGGAGGCCTTGCCCTTCTTCACTTGTTCAGTGGCAGAACCAAGCCTGGAAGAATGAAGTTTTACCAAAGACGCAATCAGCTAACTCCTCAGGCAACCTAGGCCAACAACTGTCACCCCCATTTTCCCGAGGAGGAAGCTGAAGCTCAGAGAGGCTGAGCCATCTGCCCAAGATTGCACAGCTAGTGAGATGTGAATCCTCATCTATTTGACTCCAAAATTCATATGCTTTCCAGACCACCTAAAATATCTCCTCTCTGGGCCTCAGTGTTCCTGCCTGTAAAATGAGGTGATCCCTAGAGCCCTTCGGTGTCTTCTAGCCGCTGTTTGCAAGGTCCCCAAGAAGAGGGGTCTTGTGTTGGGGCCTCACGCTGTCCGCTTCTTGATCTCCCTCATCCTAGGAAGTCTGTTGCTCTGGAAGGAAATTCTTAGGAAGATTTCTTACAACCGAGTCATGTTCCCACCTTTACCCTCAGAGTAGAGAGAGGTGACTGAGGAGAACTGAGCCCAGAAGCTCCAAGAGCCATACCTGCACCTTCGCAGCTCAGAGTATGATTCTTAGCTCTGTCATTTCTTCTCTATTTCCACTGCCATTTCCCTCGTCCAGGCAGGGTTGTTGCATACAGCTGCACAGGTTGGGCACTGCACAATCCTATAGTTTTGCTACTCACACAGAACATAGTAAGGATGGTACCCACACAGTTGTGCAACCTCTCTCCTTGACCCCTGTTGGCCTTTATGATCTTTAAAAATTACAAAGGCTATGATGTCACCTGCCCAACTCTTCTGAAGCCCTTTATTGTTTTCCCATAATTTTAGGATAAAGTCCAAAATCTGTAACCCTATCCTACCAGTACAACCTGACTGAGGTGACTCAATCCAAATGTTAAGCCCAGTGGGGGGTCTCCAGGCCTGGGGCACAGATGGGCAAGATCACTCCTGCCCAGCGGCCACTGCAGTTGGCAGAGCTGTCCCTTCTTCACCACATCTCTAGAGATTCTCCTGCACCCCTCTGCAGCCATGGCAGTGCCTCGTAGCACGTCACCACAATGCGAGCCCCAACTGTTTCACCTGCAAGAGATCTTCCTTATACAGAAGGAGACACTGAGGCCTGGGGGAGGGAAGGGAGTTGCCTAAGGTCACAGAGCGAGTGAGTCAGGGCCAGTCTGGAACAAACTCCCAAGCCTCGGCCCGTCACACCACCTATACTTCGGACTCTTCTGTGCCTATTCCTCAAATCTCTCAGCTCTCCTGGTCCTCCAGCAACAGGGACAAGCCCTTTCTTGGATGGGGATACTGAGGTCCACCACTTGGCTACTGGGTGTTCAACGTCCCTGCATCAGCAGCCACAAGAGGGGCTGTCTTCACAGCCACTCCTCTGCCTGAAGGCTGTGACCAGAGCAGCCCCCAGGTCCCAGCCGGCTGCTCCTCCCCGGCCCCAGAGCCCTCGAGCCTCCCAAATGCAAATTGCATTTGCAGCTCAGTTGAGCGCCTTGCCAGCTGCCAGGTCTCCTGCCACTTATGATTTCAGCTTACAAAAATGGAATAAAAAGGGAGAAGATCGCCTCCTCCCCTCTGTCGCCAGGAGCAAGCCAAGCTGGTGGGTGGCGGGGCCAGAGAGCCAGCTCACTGCCTGATCTCATTTGGGACCGTCAGCGGAATCATGGCCCCATAACCCAATCAGCCTAATCCAATCCCAGCTGCTGCCAGGCAGCAGAGGTCAGCTCCCAGGTGGCAGCCTCATCCCCACGTGGGGTGTCCTAGAGAGGGGGCCCAGCCTTGGGGGACCTGGAGAGAGAGGCTGTCTTGGGGCCAGCAAGACAGGATGAGGAGCAGACAGAGGCATGGCACAGGGAACAAAGACAGAAAAGATGTCGAAGAAATAGAAGGGGACATCTCTACGCTTTGAATGATTCCACTCTGATGAGGGAGGCAAAGCAGACCTCCAGGGAGGGAACTAAATGATAGAGCAAGTCCTTGGCAAGATTCATCTAAGACTCACAGCAGTTCCCATCAGTCCCCGCCCTTGGCCATTACGTACCCAGCACCAGCTTCTTTGGAGGTGTCTGGTGGTGAGTGAAACAAGCAACCGCCTACAGGTCTTAGGCACCTGTTATGTGCCAGGCACCATTCTGAGCACTTGAGCTGCATCAGCCCGTGGGATCCTCCCAACAGTCATAGGAGGGGACTCTTACTGTCTGCGTTTTATAGATGAGGAAGTAACTTTCCCAGCAGATGCATATGGACCATGAAAACAGCATGTGTAACAGAGGAACCCAATGTGGTCCATAGGGGGCGATGTCTGAACTGAGGTCTGCAGGATGAGGGAAGGTAACCAGGCCAAGAAAACTGGAAAATTGAAGAGCATTTGGAGCTGGGAGGCCACAAGTACAAAGGCCCAGAGGCAGGAAGAATGATAGATGGAGAAACGGGAAGACCAGAATGGCCAGGCAGTCAGAGGGGAGAGGTGTACTGCAGATGCGGGCAGAGGGCCTTGAGGATTTGGACTTCATCCTAAAAGCCAAAGGGGCACAGTCATATTCCCCATCTCACAGGTAAAGGAGGTTCAGACAGGTGACTGAAGAACTGAGGCAGAATACACATTCCAGTGGTTCCCTTATTCTTCCCAAATCCCCTGACTCCAGCAAGCTGCCTCCTTTCAGATATGAGAAAACCAAGCAGCCAGGCGGACAATAGGGTGGTCATCAGAATCCCCTGGAGTCTTGTTAAAATGCAGATTGATGGGCCTACCCCTAAAGTTTCTGATCCAGTAGGTCTGGGTAGGGGCCCCACCATTTGCATTTCCAAGAAGGTCTCAGGGATGCTGATGCTGCCGCCCCCCGGGGACCACACTTTGAGAACTGCTAGGATGGAGCATAAACAGATTCCCTCAGAAAGACAAAGAGGAAATGTAGCTCCCAAACCCAAGCACTAATCCAGGGAGGCTTTGTGGAATCCTTTGGAGGTGACCATGAGGCTAGGAATCTCCATGTTCTGTCCCACTGACCCCTCAAACTTGCTCAGATGAATCAAATCGTGTATCCCTGTTTCTGTTTGGGGAATGTGGTCATGACTTTCCCAGGCCTCCATCCTCTGACCTTGCCTCTTCCCCAGGGATGAACCCCTCCCAGAGGTACCCACTGTGGTACAAGAACATGGTGTCCCTGTGGATCCTCTTTGGGATGGCATGGCAGGCCTTGATCATCAAACTCATCCTCTCCCGGCTGGAGATGCCAGGGCGGGTGTGTTCCTGCTACCGTCACAGCTCCGAGGAAGACTTCAAGTCCCAAAGCTGGAGACAGGGCTCAGAAAGGGAGCCAGTGTCCCCCTCCTCACAGCAAGTATGCTATCCAGAGGAACCTGTGGAAATCATAGGGCATCTGGAACCTTCTGCTCAGGTTGCAGGCGGTGGCAAGGACAGCTAGTTACACTCTATTCTTTGTTTGGTCTTCCTTCTCAGTAGCAAGACCCCTGATTTTAAGCTTGGCATGTATCCTCCCAAACTAAAGACTCTTGAGGCTAGGTGCAGCTATATGATTAAATTCTGCCCAATAGGGTATACAGAGACATGTCCTGGGTGACATGGGATGTGACTTTCAGGTGGGGGAAGCCATGCCCTTCTTCCCCACTTCCTTACTTTAGCTGGCTGCAATGCCAATATGGTGGCTGGAACTCTGACAGCCGTACTGCACCATGAAGTAGAGGGAAAGTTTGAGGTTGGTAGCACAATAAGATAGGAAGAGTTTGGATCTCTGATGATCACAGAGCCATTCTAACAAACTTGGACAGGATATCCCCAGACCTCCTTTATGTGAGAGAGAAATAAACATCTGATTTGAAACACCATTATTTGGGTTTTTCTGTCATTCGTAACCAAATCTAATTCTGAGTATACCCAGAGACAAAGGTAGCATCTGAGACTGCAACCTACACAGAGAGAAACTACTCTCTCCCCAAGGTAAGTTTGTCCAGGGCTGGTGGCAAGAATGGATTGAATGCTGGACTGCCAGCTCCCTATACCTTCAGAGAACCACCAGGTAAACTTGGTAAAGATTTGCTGATAACTCTCAGGGCTGGCATAGCCAGCAGGCAGCTGGTCTCAGTCCAGCTGCTGAATCATTACTCTGTGGCTCATTCATACCACAGAAAAGCCAGGGGCAAGCCAATGGGCTCCTCCTGCCTCACCCTAGCCCACTGCATTTGAAGGCTCCAACAGCAGTTTGCAGAGCCAGGTGGAGTTTGCAAAGCCTACTTCTGTTTGCAGAGCATTACTGAGGGTTGCTACTAAGGCAGCACCGTGGTTCCCACCATACATACATATAAGCCAGCCAGGAGCTCCTGGCAGTACCAGCTACCACCTGAGGTCACCTGGGGCAGCTGGGCTCTTGGCTTCCGTGGGTACCTGTGACTCCATTCCCTCCACCCACCTTTCGGGTAGCGTCCCAGGGACCCTGCGAGTTCCATGTGGTCCCTCCCTGTGACCATCTTGGAACTGGGTCAGGGTCAGCCTTTTGGCCAAGAAAGGAGTAAAGGCTGTTACATCATCTCACTTGCGCCATCCATCCTGGCCCTGTGTGGACCAAGGCCAGACCCAGGAGCAGCATCAGAGAGTGAACAACAGGGCCCATGCCCACTTCCTAAGGCCCGCAGGCTGGACAGAGGAAAACGGAGGGGAGGAAGAGATTGCTGAAGTGGCATGCTTTGTACTTAACACACTCCAGAAAGAGGACCTGGCAATTCAAAACTGTTCCTCCTGGGAGCAAGGAGCAAGCTAGAGTCCTGGGTTGGGCACTACGGTCCCAATTCGATGTTACCTTGGACCTCTTTGTCCTCATGCTTGGCCCCACTGGACTCTCCCATGAAGCCTTCACTCCCATGCCCAGACCAACCCTCATGCAATGCTTGCCCCAGAAGGAGCCAACCTAGGCTACCGTGGTGCCCAGAGGAAGGCTCCTTCTTGGCCAGTTCCTTGTCTGCTTCACAGCCAATGAAAAGAGTAGCTGGAACTCTGAAGTCTACTCCCAGGAAGTGGGAGGGGAGTGGGGAGGGGACAAAGGTGAATAGGGTAGGGACGGGGGTGTTAAGAAGCCATATTGGTAGCCACCTGGAGAGGTCTGGATGTGGAAAAGGTACAAAAACAGAGTATCAGACCTCCGTTCAGAAATCACAGAATAGAATGGACAGTGAGGCCACAAGCAAGAAGGAGGGAAAGTGGGAGTGATGACAACACGATGAAGGCAGGTCGAGAAAAGTTGTTGCACTGTCTGCAGTAAGGAACTCGTTGCTTCTCTCCACTTCATCCAGGCCACCCAAGGCCTAGAGGAGGAGAGAAAGGGGTGCCCTCAGAGCGTGGCCCCTAAGGGTGCTGAGTTTGGAGCCAGCCTGCTTGTGTTGAAATCCTGGTGCCACTGCTTGCCGGCTCTGTGACCCTGGACAAATCTTGCATCTGCAATTTGTTTCCTCTGCAACATGAAGGTAAGAGCAGCTTCGATCTAGTAACTGTGTGCACCAAGGACGGAGAAGTGTGTATGTCAGCCCCGGAGAGGCACCATGTGCATTTCAGCCGTCATCATCATTCTTGGCCAGACTGAGTGGACTAGAACAGGAAGAAAGCAGATGCTCTGCAGGGCGGTGGCTACGAGGCAGGCGGCGCCTTGGCTGACCCCCTCTCAGGGCCGGCCAGGCGGGCAGACTGAGCAAGTGGTGACGCAGGATAGGGCCCTGCCCTTGGGGGGCTCCCAGGCTGATACCATTGCTTTTCTGGCCAGGATAAGGCAAGTGGACACGCGTGACTCACGGGGAGGCTCGAGGTGGAGACTGGGAAGTGAGTGCTGAGTGTGCAAATGTAGCACCCAGGGACTGCCCACTGTGGGTTCCACCATTGCCAGAAACAGGCAGATCTCTGGACCCCGGAGCCACCTCTGCCCTCCCTCCCTGACCAGTGAAGCAAGATCAGACTCAACATCACTGGATGGTCCCTCTTAAAACAGCAGCATCACTTTGGGAGGCCGAGGCTGGGGGATCACGAGGTCAAGAGATCGAGACCATCCTGGCCAACATGGTGAAACCCCGTCTCTACTAAAAATACAAAAAAAATTAGCTGGGCATGGTGGCGCATGCCTGTAGTCCCAGCTACTTGGGAAGCTGAGGCAGGAGAATTGCTTGAATCCAGGAGGCAGAGGTTGCAGTGAGCCAAGGTCATGCCACTGCACTCCAGCCTGGTGCCTGGTGATGGAGTGAGACTGGAGTGAGACTCCGTCTTAAAAAAAACAGCAGCATCTTTTATCCTTATTGTCATTATAGCTTATTGTTATTATTATTAATTGTTAGCATGTATTAGATGCTTATGTGCCAGGCACTGCTCTAAGCTCTTTACTTGTAGTAAGTGATTTACTCCTCCCATTGACTTTGTAAGAAAAGAACTGTTATTTGTAATGCTGTTTTATCAAAGGGAAACGAGATCCTCGGTGGATGTTAAGAAGGAAGGTGGCCACCCGTTCCCGCAGGTCGTCACAGGAGTTGTCGCTAGCCCTCTGCAAGGGATAAGTTCCCTGGCCTGAGAGGCAGGGACACTCTTCCTTTAACCCCTGTGTGATCTCGATCAGCCACTCCGCTTTCTGTGCCTCAGTTTCCTCACCTGTAAGAGAGGGGGCTGGCATCAGGGAGTCTGAATCTTTGTACTTCTACTCCCTCCGCCTTGGACAGGATTGTTGTAATTAACATGTTTCAGAAGGGCAGTTCCCAGCCCCACCCATCTCAATCCTCCTGGGCCTGTGTTAAGCATTTAGATCCAAGGAAGGACGTCTTGCTCCTTCTCTTGTCTCTGTATCTCTCTCTCTCTCTCTCTCTCTCTCTCTCTCTCTCTCTCTCTCTCTCTCGGAGACACACATACACACACACTCACCGGATCTGGAGGCAAAGAGAAGCGGAAATCTGCACAAAATTCCCCAGTCCCTGAGCCCCCTCCCTCATGGCCTCTCCAATGCTGAAGGCCTGGCTGGGGGAAAGGTGTCTACTCACTTCAGCAGCCAGACCAGACAAAAGACTTGACTCCGTGGAAGCCAGAGGACTCCCACATCAGGGACGACAGCTACGCTGAGACTCCCGTCTCCAGTTCCATCGGCCCTTGCCTCACCCAGCAGCACCCCTGGGCTCTAGGCCTGGAGTGTAGTGCCCTGAAGCAGGCCCCACTGACCTGCTTCCTCCGCCCTCCTTAAACCACCACAGTGCTGGTCTCTACCCACACTGCCGTCCCCGGGCCTCCCACTCCGCTGTCTGTCCCCCAGCCACCACACACAGTGCTGGTCCCAGCCTCGGCCTCACTGATGCTCTCTCCCACTCCCCAGGAGGCAGGGCTGGATCCTGCATCTCCCAGCACTCCTTTGCCCCTTGCCAGCCAAAACTCATCCCCAGCTAAAATTGTCCCACGGGGCCAAGGAGACAGCCCCACCCTTTCCCAAGTCCTTCTCAGCCCATTCCTAGGGACTTTCCCCAAGATTTTCAGTCCCTCCGATCACAAAACCTCTCTCAACCTACAGGATGCTGTATCAGCCCACAGCCTGGCAGCAGGAAGAGCAACCAGGGTTGGGTACCTCCCACCCTGTGACCTGCTCCCCATACCCCACCAGCACATCTTCCATAAGTGTGAATGCAAAACCATCCAGGCCCTTTCCCACAGCCATGGATGGAGCCCTCTGCCCCGTCCTTCCCCATGGGTTTAGGACCCTGTTCAGCTTTTGCCCACACTCCAACTGTTCCACTTCTTTATAAACCTTCATGTATTCTTTCCTGGACTCAGGCAGATGTATGTCTATATGCTGACTCTATCCCTTGCTGTGTGACATCTGAGAGGTCACATAACCTCTCTGAACCTCAGTCTCCCCATCCATAAAATGAAAATCCTAATTCCAACCTCAGGATTGTTTGGATCAGTGTGGAGGAAGGGAGGTGGGGGAGTCTGTAACAGAAGAGAAAGCATCCATGTCCTACCTTATACTTAATAGGGCTCAAAAATATTTATGCCCCTCCTTTTTTCCTCCTCTTGGTCTCAAGCTCCTTCTTCTCTGCTCTCTTTCGTCAGGAAGCTCATGAAGCCCAACTGTACCTTTTCCTCTAAGAAGTCCTCCTGGACCTGCCTACCTTTTAGTCTCCAATGGACTTGGGGGGGCAGGAAATGATGTGGGGATGGAAGGAATACATTTTTCCAAGCTCTGTTTTGGAGCGGGCAGCTCTAAGGGTCTCTAAGGGTCAGGCTATTGGCCTGGGGGCTTGGGGCCAGAGGAGAGGGGTAGGCATGAGTCCTCAGCACCACTCTCTAGGTGTCACTCTGTCTTGGCTCCCTCTCTCCACCCACTCTCTGACTTTCTCTAAACCCCTGAACGCCATGCACTGTGTCACCGGGCTCCTTCCGTCTTTGACTTCCAGTTTGATCAGGACTGGGAGGGGTCGTGATGGAGGGCAGGAGGAGAGAGAAGCGAGGGTTTTATCAGCCCTCTCTCTGCAGGCCATGGCTTTGGCGGTGGCTGCACTCCCAGGGTCGCGGCATCAACTGGATGAAGTGATAGCATCACCCTTGCCCTTCAGCCCCAGGGTAGTAACGACTCCCCACTGTTGCTGATGACTGGGAGCTGTACCGTGTCATGCACATGGACCTGTCCACACTCTACACATAGTTTCTTCATTACAGGCTCTTCGATGGGCCCTTGGAAAGTGCCATCTGTGCCCAGCAAGGGCAGGACTGATCCCAACACCCGGTTCATCAATCTTTTGCTCTTTCCCTGCATCCCACTGGTGAAAGGGGGCTCAAAGTACTGAATTACAACCATGGAAGAATCAAACAGCCACCCTGACTGGAGAGTGACTTGCTCTGAGTGATGGCAAGAGGGTGGAGACCCAGGCAGCAGGCTATGAAGACCCTGTCACCCTTGCCTGTAGGAGCAGTGGCACAAGGCAAGGAACAGAAGCTCCCCCAAGCTGTGTTGTTGGGCCTGCAGAGAAGTCGGGCGGGAAGGGACAGACCATGTCCCCCACAGGGAGCTCCTTCATCAGACTGAGGGCTCCATGGCATCAGAAACAATGCCTCCCCCATCTGACTAGGTGCTCCCTACGTGCAGGGGCTGTGTCTAACTCGTCTTTTCTCTATATCCCCAGTGTCAAACTCAGTGCAAAACTTAGAGACACAAAAGTGGATAAAATGCGATCTCTGCCATCTTGTAGGGAAGCAGATTCATGTTAAAGATCCTACCAAGCAGTGCGGTCTGTGCTGTGCTGGTGAGCCCAAGTTCAATCCCAGGCCTGCCACTCATTCCTGTTTGACCTTGGCAAATCACTCCACCTGGAGTGAACAACTCATTTTATCTTTCCTCTCATCCTCACACTGTCCTGAGAAAGTCCCAACTCCAAAGAACCCCCCTGCTTTTTTTTGAGATGGAGTCTTACTCTGTCACCCAGTGTGAGATTCAGTGGCACGATCTTGACTCACTGCAACCTGCACCTCCTAGGTTCAAGCAATTCTCCTGCCTCAGCCTCCTGAGTAGCTGGGATTACAGGCATGCACCACCATGCCCAGATAATTTTTGTATTTTTAGTAGAGACAGGGTTTCATCATGTTAGCCAGGCTAGTCATGAACTCCTGACCTTGTGATCCACCCACCTCAGCCTCCTAAAGTGCTGGGATTACAGGCATGAGCCACCGCACCCAGCTAGAACCCCCTTATTTCCAAGAAGAGTGGGACACTTGTGCCCCTTGACTTAGCCTCCTTGTGCCTCAGTTTCCTCAAATGTGAAGTGGAAATGCTAATAGCAGTATCTGCCTTATATCAAAAGCTGTTGTGTGGATGAAATGAGTTAATGTAAGTCAAGAACTTATTGCCTGGCACAGTGCAAGTTCTATATGATGTTTCTTCTCCATTTGAATTCCCCAGAAGCAGATCCTGGCCGCAGATAGTTTATTTGGGAAGTGATTCCAAGAAGCATGGAAGAAAAGAGAAGCAATGCAGACAGCATTAACGAGCAGGTGACTGCTGTGGGCAGTTGCGCTCCTTCCCACTGGAGACTTCCGCAAGCCTGCATAGAGCATGGCTTACAGTTGTCCCCTCTGAGGGGTAAAGAGGCTGGGGTATATATTTCCCAAGTCCCATGCCTCATCACTTGGAGTAGGAGGGTGTTAACTCCCCAGCAGTTGTGGATTGGAAACTTGCAGGGTACACAGAGATGATAGGTGCAGAGCAGGCAGGGCACTGTCGGCATCTGCTACATATGTGTCAACCATTCCTGTGACGTACAGGAGGCCTGAGGGCAGACAGGAACACCCACTCGGCTGTGGGAGAGGGGAGCCAAGGCAGGAGGAGATCACATCTGGGTGAGCTTCGAAAGATGTGTAGGAGCCGGGGCCGGTAGCTCATGCCTATAATCCCAGCACTTTGGGAGGCTGAAGCGGGCAGATCACCTGAGGTCAGGAGTTTGAGACCAGCCTGACCAACATGGAGAAACCCCGTCTCTACTAAAAATAAAAAAATAGCTGGGCTTGGTGGTGAGAACCTGTAATTCCAGCTACTTGGGAGGCTGAGGCAAGAGAATTGCTTGAACCTGGGAGGCAGATGTTGTGGTGAGCTGAGATCATGCCATCACACTCCAGCCTGGGCAAAAAGAGCCAAACTCCATCAGAAAGAAAGAAAGAGAGACAGAGAAAGAGAGAGAGGGAGGGAGGGAGGGAGAGAAAGAAAGAAAAGAAAGAAAGAAAGAGAAAGAAAGATGCGTAGAAGTTTTTCATGCAAAGGAGAAGGCAGGCCTTGGAATGGTGGGTGCACAATAAATGTTTAAATGAATGCCAAGTAAGTTGAGAGTGATTCAAATGCTTGAGCTAGTGGGGCTGACTCGGTGCTGAAGAGCCATGGGTGTCAGAAGGGGAGGTGATGCAGTCAACCTGGAGGCATCAGGAAAGGCTGGATCAAAGTATGAAGACCTGAGCTGGTCCCTGATTAGCAGGAAGAGAGGAGGGAGGGTAGGCCAGGTAGAAGAACCTCAAGAGCTAAGGCAGAAGAGTTGGAATGAGGAGGGACAGAAAGAGTGCCAAAGACAGGAAAGAGGTGGGAAGGAAAGGGAAATGGAAAAGAAAAGAAAGAAAAAAAGAAAGAGAAGGACACAACTGAACTTGGGGGAGAAGAAAAAGAGATACAGAACACTCCATCACAGGAGAAGAAGGAGAACCACAGAGTCTGGCATCACACAGGTCAAAGGAAGAGAGAGCAATGACATGCTGGCATTGAGTTCTCAAGTCCTGAGTCCTACCCAAAGTGGAGGCCAACGCCTTCGGAACGCTTTCCAGGACAGGTGAGCCCTGAACCACCACGAGACTGCTGCGAGCCCAGGAACAGGAGCTTCATGGGAGGAAGGCTGCAGGGCCTCTGGGAGTAAGAGTGAGCTGAGGGCAAGGCACTGTCCGCAGCCAGAAGGGAGGAGGGTTGCAGCGGTTATTACCGGAGCTGCACAAATATTGTTGTTTTGACTGGTGGTGGGGATTGTTGTATTTTTTCCCCAGGAACCACAAGTGTGGTGTGTGGGCTCATTTTAGAACATGACACCACAGGGAGAGCAACAACCTCTGGCCTCACCTTCCCCACTTCTCCTGGTGAGATGCTTGTGCGCGCACACACACACACACACCACTAAAAAGTAGCCCAAACCACAAATGTTCAATCCACCAATGCCAAGGCTCTGCTGGAAATTCCTAACTTCTTGCGATGGTAGGAATACCACTCCCCCACTTTTTAAAATATGTTGTACAGCAATTACAACAGTACCTGGAAAGTTAAAAAAGCAAAAAGAAACCATGAATGCATTAGCTGTTATTTAGAGGCTGAATAGCTCAGCAGCTAAGAGCGTACACAACGGAGCCACGTTATGTTCAGAGCTCAGCTCCTCCGCTCACTGCTATGTGACAGACCGTGGAAAGGTGCTTAACCTGTTGGTGCCTCGGTTTCTCCACCTCTAACATGGGGATAGTAATAGCACCTGTCACACAGCATTGTTAGGGTAAATGAGTTAATGCATGGAAAGAGCTCATAAAGTGGTCTGCCTCAGACATCAACAAACATGAGTCATCACCTCATCACCTCCTGCCCATGGAAGGAACCAGAAATGACCAAACACCCCATCCCACCCAAGCATATGTCACAAACTTCCACTGCCTCGAAACCAACTATACCTTGGGCAATAGTGTCCTGGGACTGGGGGAATGGAGGGAGGGAGAAGGAGAGGGAGGGAGAATATATGTGACACTCGGAATTCATGCATCCAACAGGAAATATCAGATGCTCAAAGGGCTTGATTCCAAGATGGTGTGAACCTCCCATTTTCACCCCAGAACTCCACCTGGGGCCTGGGGCCATGATCACACTCCTCTCTGTCTACCCCTAGGTAAGGAGGAGGGAGGTCTCATCCAACCCAGAAGAGATCCTGCTTGCTTAAGTTAAGCTAAGTTCCAGGGCGGGGCCCGCAGGTGAACTGAGGTCTAGATCTGGTCAGGGTTAGATTATTCTTCTTTGGGTTGGGTTTGTATGGGGAGGGAGGAGGTAAGGGCGTGTGCACCATTCTTAGGTTTGGCTTGGAGCAGCGGCTCTCAAACTGAGTGTGCACCTGTATCACCTGGAGGGCTTATTCAACTGCCCATCGCTGGCCTCACCCCAAGTGCCTGATTTCTAAGACAATTTGCTTTTATGACAAGTTTTCATGCTGATCCTGCTGCCCCAGGAAGCAAGCACACTTGGAGAAGCATTGGTTTAGGTGATGGACAGAACTAGAGAGCCTTTGTCTGAATCTTGGTTCCACACGTAGGAGCTGTGTGACCTTGGTCAGTCTCTTAAACTCTTGCGTCTCAGTCTCCCTACTTTTAAAATTGAGATTTTAATATCTGTCCTCAGAGTAGCTGTGCAGATTCATTGAGAACATGGAGGTGAAGTGGACGGCATAGCGCCCAGCCCCCCATAAGTACCCAGGGTGACTATTGCCATATTCCTTCAGTGGCTGGGACTGGGGTTTTGCTGGGGTATGTGCTCTCCCTCATTAATAATGTTCCCCCAGTCATCAGCTGGACTCATGTCTTCCCAGAATAAAGACCGCATTTCCCAGCCTCCCTTGAAGCAGTGTCACCTTATGATAAGCACTGATGGATGGGTTGTGTATTAGATGGGGTATTGGTTTGGCTACTGAAATCAGAGACACCGAGAATAGCAGCAGCCTAAGTAAAGGAGAAATGTATTTGTTTCTAATGTAGCGTAAGAGTGTATGGCCCTTGTATCTTGCTCTATCATTCTCAATATAAGACCTTGATCTCATCATATAGAATAGCTACTGCCACTCTAGCTCTCATATCCACATTCCAGACAGAGGGAAGGGGAAAGGAAGATCATACTTCTTCCCTGTGAGGTCACAACTAGCTGTAAATATCATATCTATTCACATTCTACTGGCTAGAGCTTAGTCACATGACCACATCTAGCTGTACAGGAGGCTGTAAAATGCAGTCATCAGTTGAGCTGTTCGATGACCAATTAATGCTATTGTTAAATGCTATGACTGTGTAAGGAAGGGAGAATGGGCACAGCATTTACAACCAGATGTAGTCAGCAGTTGTGTGTACAACTACTGGCGCTTGTCCTTAAAGGGAGGGGCATCCATCCCCTTTCAGCCCTTCTTTCTTCCTATTGTTGGAATGTAAATGTGATTATCTGAAGTTCTTTGTCTGCATAAAGTCTGGACCTTCCAAAGAAGAAAACAATTACATCCAGTCCCTTCCTGAGTTTTCATTAACTGAACCCATTTCACAGGATGGAAGACCAAACTCTGTCAACAAACCTGGATAGGCTTTGGTCACAAACCCTTGTCTGCTCCTCGGGCCCAGTGGACTTTGTACGTTCTTCAAGACCATTGAACTCTCCGTAGTAATCATTTATTGCCCCTTATCGGAATTCCTCTTCTCCCCACTCCCATAAACATGTTTTGCCAGGATCCAAGCCTCTATTCTTTCTGCAAACTCAAGATGGCACACAAGCTTCTGTACCCCATTAGGAGGCTGGGTCTTCATTCTGAAGGCTCCTGAGTATATACGGTAAATAAATTTGTATGCCTTTTCTCCAATTAATCTACCTTTTATGGTCTTCATTCTGAAGGCTCCGGAGTATATACGGTAAATAAATTTGTATGCCTCTTCTCCAAGTAATCTACCTTTTATGCGCTATTTTTCAGTGAACCTTCAGTGAGCCAAGGGGAACTTTCCCTTGGCCCTTACACTAGTTTGCTGCGTTAGACTGAAGAAAGCCCCAGTTCTTCATCCCTCCCTGGATCCCTACCCTTTGCCCTGTGACTTCTCACTCAGATTGTATGGGCTTGGCCATGGGATTTTCTTTAGCCAATGGGGCTTGAAAAGTACTTGTGAAATTGACTTGCTTATTCTCAATCTCTCTCTCTCTCTGTCTCTCTCTCTCTCTCTCTCTCTCCGTCCTTTAGCCATGAGGACATTTCTGGACTGACCTGCTAGAGGAAGATAGAAAAACATAGTGCTGGGCTGGGTGTGGTGGCTCACACCTGTAATCCTAGCACTTTGCGAGGCTGAGGTGGGTGGATCACTTGAGGTCAGGAGTTCAAGACCAGCCCGGCCATCATGGTGAAACCCCATCTCTATAAATAAATAAATAAATAAAATTATATTTAAAAAAAGAAAGAAAGAAAGACATAGTGCCGCTGGGCGTTTCATTTTGGCCCACAGTCACCACAGCCCACAGAATGGAACTGCCCACGGGTACCCTTAGTGGGAAATGGGGAGAGAAATGAAACTACTGCTTTCTCAACAACTACTGCATGCCTAGAAGTGTTAACCCCTCTCAGTGAGATAGTGATGCTAGAGCCAGCACTTCAGCCAGCCTCCAGCCTGACTTGGAAGCCTTGGGTATCTACATCACCCCAGAGTGCCTGCAAAGAGAGCCTCTGACCCTGCTTCCTCACTTGGCCACACTCCTCACCCACTCCAGCACCGAGTCTGACCCCAAAACATCTCTGTGAGGGCAGACCTCCATGTTGCAAAGTCCAGGGGACACTTTCCAACCTCACCTTACTTGCCCCTCTCAGCAGCTTGGCATCTGTGTGGCTGAGGGTCTCCTGGGCTTCCTTCTGCCTACCTTTCTAGGTATAGCATAATAATCTGTCTGTATTTTTTTCCTTCTTTCCTTCTTTTGCTTTTTCTTTCCTGTCTTCCTTTCTCCTTGCTTCCCTTCTTCCTTTTTTACTTCTTTCCTGAAATAGAGGACAGTTGTCCCTCTTTGTCCAGCAAAGGGTCACTTCTGGAGAGTACTTAGTTACTGAAATGTTCGGCAAAGAAGCATCCATTGTTCTGAGCTTAGGGGAAGAGGCAGATCAATTTGCATAAATCTTTTGAGATATTCAGGGAGAGGAACGAGTGGTACCAGTTTATAACAGTTACCTGTGGCCATGAGATTTGTGAACATATTTGGGCTATATAGATCCAGTTCTCCCTGGTGCTGAAACTCAGGACTTAGCCCTTTGGGACTGAGTGAGTGAAACCCTAAGAATCTTGATAGTTACAGATGAGGGAGCTGCAGAGAGAGATACTGGAGACCCTATAATAGGACTAATAGCTGGAATCTCCATTACCAGCTTCCTTCTGTAAATGTTGGTCTTTCCCAAGGCATAGCCTTAGGCCATCTTCTTTTCTCATTGTGTGTTTGCTCCCTAAGTCATAAAGTACCTGCCAAGATTTCAACAACCAACTACAGCTCAGTATCTCTCAAATGGTTATCTCTGAATCAGATTTTTCCTTTGAGCTCCTGGAACTAAGCAGTTGGCATCATCCCCTTCTGCATCATCTCATGGTTCAGGATGGCTGCCGAAGTCCAGCCATTTGGTCTGCATCCAGTCAGAAAGGAAGAAGGGGAGAAGAACACATTCCACACTCCATATCCTATTAAGGAGGTTTTTTTATTAAAGAGCCAGTACAACACATTTCTTACATTTCACTGGCTAGAACTTGGTAGCATGGTCACATCTCCCTTTAATGGAAACTGGGAAATATAGTCCTCTAGCGAGGTGACAAAGTGCTCAGCTAAATAGTGAGATTATGTTATAAAAAGGTAAGAGATTTAATAGTGGGAGGAAATCAGGAGTTCCTACAACAATGCCCCAAATCATAAACCTGATCTTACCCCCAAAACAGGCCTGCCGCAAGTTTCATGTCTTAGCACAGGCCACCAACATGCACCTCACCGTACAAGACAGAAACTCACTTACATGGCCATAAAGGGAGTCGAGCAACTCCTGATTGATGATGATTCATGCTGCAACATGGAAGAATCCTGGAAACATGCCCAGTGAAAGAAGCCAAACACAAAAGTTCACATGTTTTATGATTCTGTTCACATGAAAGTCCAGGATGGGGAAATCTATAGAGGCAGAAAGTAGATTAGTGGTTGCTTAGGGCTGGAGGTGGGGGAAGAGGGGTGGAATAGGAAGTGATAATGAGACAGGGCACGGTGGCTCACGCCTGTAATCCCACCACTTTGGGAGGCCGAGGTGGGTGGATCACCTGAGGTCAGGAGTCTCAGACCAGCCTGGCCAACATGGTGAAACCCCGTCTCTACTAAAAATGCAAAAATTAGCTGGGTGCAGTGGCAGGCACCTGTAATCCCAGCTGCTAGGGAGGCTGAGGCATGAGAATTGCTTGAATCCTGGAGGTGGAAGTTACAGGGAGCTGAGATCGTACCATTGCACTCCAGCTTGGGCAACAGAGTGAGACTCTGTCTCAAAAGAGAGAGAGAAAAAAAAGAAGTGATAACTAAAGGATACAGAGTTTCTTAAGATGAAGAAAGTGGTCAGGAGTAGTTGCTCATGCCTATAATCTCAGCACTTTGGGAGGCTGAGGTGGGAAGATAGCTTGAGTCCAGGAGTTTGAGACCAGCCTGGGCAACATGCTGAGACCCCATCTCTACAAAAATAGAAAGTGTTAGTGGAGCATGGTGGTATACACCTGTGTTTCCAGCTACTCGGGAGACTAAGGCAGAAGGATCTATTGAGCCTAGGAGATTGAGGCTGCAGTGAGCCATGATCATACCACTGCACTCCAGCCTGGGCAACAGAGGGAGACCCTTACTACCTGACTTTAAACTATACCACAAGGCTACAGTAATCAAAACAGCATGGTACTGGTACCAAAACAGAGATATAGACCAATGGAACAGAACAGAGGTCTCAGAGGCAATGCCACACAGCTACAACCATCTGATCTTTGACAAACCTCGCAAAAATAAGCAATGGGGAAAGGATTCCCTGTTTAATAAATGGGGTTGGGAAAACTGGCTAGCCATGTGCAGAAAACAGAAACTGGACCCCTTCCTCACACCTTACACTAAAATTAACTCCAGATGGATTAAAGACTTAAACATAAGACCTAACACCATAAAAACCCTAGAAGAAAACCTAAAACCTAGGCAAAACCATTCAGGGCATAGGCATAGGCAAGGACTTCATGACTAAAACACCAAAAGCATTGGCAATGAAAGCCAAAATAGGCAAATGGGATATAATTAAACTCCAGAGCTTCTGTACAGCAAAAGAAACAATCATTAGAGTGAACTGGCAACCAACGGAATGGGAAAAAAATTTTGCAATCTACCCATCTGACAAAGGGCTAATATCCAGAATCTACAAAGAACTAAAACAGATTTACAAAACAAAACAAAACAAAGAAAAAACAAACCAATCCAAAAGTGGGCAAAGGATATGAACAGACACTTTCAAAAGAAGACATATATAAAGCCAACAAATATATGCTCATCATCACTGGTCATTAGAGAAATGCAAATCAAAACCACATTGAGACACAATCTCACACCAGTTAGAATAGCTATCATTAAAAAATCTGGAGACAACAGGTGCTGGAGAGGATGTGGAGAAATAGAAACACTTTTACACTGTTGGTGGGATTGTAAATTAGTGCAACCATTTGGAAGACAGTGTGGCAATTCCTCAAGAATCTAAAAATAGAAATACCATTTAGACCCAGCAATCCCATTACTGGGTATACACCCAAAGGATTATAAATCCTTCTATTATAAAAACACATGCACATGTATGTTCATTGCGGCACTGTTTACAATAGCAAAGACCTAGAACCAACCCAAATGCCCACTGATGATAGACTGGAGAAGGAAAATGTGGCACATATACACCATAGAATACTATGCAGCCATAAAAAACGGTGAGTTCGTATCCTTTGTAGGGATATGGATGAATCTGGAAACTATCATTCTCAGCAAACTGACACAAGAACAGAAAATCAAACACCATATGTTCTCACTCATAGGCAGGTGTTGAACAATGAGAACACATGGACACAGGGAGGGGAGCATCACACACTGGGGTCTGTTGAGGGTGCTAGGAGAGGGACAGCAGTGGGTGGGGAGGTTGGGGAGGGATAACATGGGGAGAAATGCCAGATATAGATGACGGGGGGATGGAGGCAGCAAATCACACTGCCATGTGCGTACCTATTCAACAATCCTGCAAGATCTGCACATGTACCCCAGAACCTAAAGTACAATAAAAAAAAAAAAAATATATATATATATATAAAGAAAGTGTTCTCAAATGGACTTTGTTGAAGTTGGCATGTATCTATGAATTATACTAAAAACCATTGACTTGTACACTTTAAATGGGTAAACTGTGTGGTATGTATATTATATCTCAATAAATCCATTTTTAAAAAACAAAACCCACTAGAAGATAAACTTCAGAAGGATGGGATTTTGCTGGCTCCTGACTGTCTCTGGTGTGTAGTGGGCACTCAGGAGCTGTTTTGTGACTGGTAAATGACCTCTTTCTCTCTCCCACCCCCTCAGAGCCATTTCAGTCCAACATCCTATTGTTTGACCTCTAAGTTCTGGCCACTTTTCCCCAGCTTCACTGACACCAAACAGTTTCACACCCCCATTTTCTCCATCTCATGGTAGGCCCTTCCCGTTCATTTTCCACAGAGTTGTCATAGAAGCCTGCTAAAAAGACAGAGCTGATCTGTCCTGCCTCTGCCAAAAATGCCTTAATAATTTCTCATTACTCCCAGGACAATGTGCAAAACCTAAAACACAGCCTCCAGGCAACCCTGCCTGCCTCAGCTTCTCTGTCACCTCCATGCTCTTCTCTCCCCTCTCTGCAGTACATATCAGCTCTCCTGGTTCCTCAGACACTCTCTAGAACATGGGCAGAGCCTCATCCCACACACCTACTCTCCTCTCCAGCAGTGCTCAGCTCCAGGCCATCTCTTTAGAGAGCTTCCCAGAAACAGATCATAACCCCCTTTGTAGGCCTTCACATCTCCCTGAAATCTCATGGCACTTAACATACAAGCTTGTCATTATATATTTATTTGAGTGTTTATTTCAATTCAACTCAGCCAATATTTATAGATGACCTTCTGCATGCCAGGTCCACTTTCATAGCACCTCCTCCTTGTCCCATCCCCAGCCTGCAAGGGGTCCCTGACTGCCTCTGTCCTTTGCCCTTGAAAGGCCAGGACTAGCCCAGCCGGTAGACTCCTGGGCAGATAATGATAGCAAAGACACAACAAGTGGCCAGGCATGGTGGCTCACACTTGTAATCCCAGCACTTTGGGGGAGCCGAGGAAGGTGGATCACTTGAGGCCAGGAGTTCAAGACCAGCCTGGCCAATATGGCAAAACTCCATCTGTCTCTACTAAAAATACAAAACTTACCCAGGTGTGGTGGTGGGCAGCTGTAATCCCAGCTACTTGGGAGGCTGAGGCAGGATAATTGCTTGAACCCAGGAGATGGAGGTTGCAGTGAAGCCGAGACCGTGCCATTGCACTCCAGCCTGGACGACAGAGCAAGACTCTCTCTCTCTCTCTCTCTCAAAAAAAGAAAAAAGACACAACAGCTGCCACCCAGTCCAGCCTCTCCAGGGCCTGACTGGCCCAGCAGTCAGGGCCAGTGAGGAGTGGATGGGTAGAGCATGAGCTGGGTACGAAGACAAACTCTAGATCAGCTCTGCCACCAGCTGGACGTGAGGCCTTGGGCCAGTCCCTGCCCTCACTGGACTTCAGTGTCCTTATTTATAAAAAGAATCTCTCAGTCTGACTTAGGATGAGCATTCTTTGAATCAATGACCAAGATCTTTATGAAAAGTTCATGATGACAGGGCTTCAGGTTTCACTCATTCACCCTGCAATCATTGATCATTGATTCATTCATTAATCATTAATCACCGTGTATTTATTGAGCATCTCCTCTGTGATAGGCTGTATTCTAGGCTGTGGAGTCACAGGGACCAAGGCAATGACAGGCAAGGCCTATTGAGGTTACAGACATGGGATCAAGGACACAAACACATCAACAGGCAATCTCAGTTCTGTGTGTGAAAGGAAAATATAAGAAAATACAATGTTCTTTTTTATTTTTATTTTTCACCTGGGTGCAGGTGGGCTAAGGCTGAAAAGGTTTTTTTTGAGACAGAGTCTCACTCTGTCACCCAGGCTGAAATGCAATAGCATGATCTCGGCTCACTGCAGCCTCTGTCTCACAGGTTAAGCGATTCTCCTGCCTTAACTTCCCGAGTAGCTGGGATTACAGGCACCCACCACCATTGCCAGCTAATTTTTATATTTTTAGTAGAGACAGGGTTTTGTCATTCATGTTGGCCAGGCTGGTCTTGAACTCCTGACCTCAGGTCATCCAGCCACCTTGACCTCCCAAAGTGCTGGGATTACAGGCGTGAGCCACTGCACCTGGCCATAATAAAATCTTTTTTATTTCCAAATAATGCCATCATTATTTCAAATGCTGCCTCAGATGAGGTAGAAGGAGAATATATCTGTTGTCAGAGCTGCCTACCCCTTTTCTTCCATCATCTTTTTTCTGCCTGTCCTTTCTTCTAGCCCATGAAAAGTATGTATCAAGTCAAGGAAGGGATGGGGAGCAGTAATGTGGATATGTAACAAAAAAATTCACAATTCAGGCAGGGCTCAGTGAGGACACTTCTGCTCTGCTGGGCATCAGCAGGAGAAGCTGGAAAGCTGGGGCAAGATTATCTGAAGATTCACTCACTCACATACCTGGCTGTTGGCTGAAAACTTAGCACATGTACATGTGGCCTCCCCATGTGGCCTTGGCTTCCTGACAACATGGCGGCTGGTTTTCAAGGATGAGTATGGAGAGAAAAAGAGAGAGAAGCTGAACTGCTGCAATGACCTACCCTTGGAAGACTAGGCTTGCACCACATTCTGTCCACCTAGCAGTCTCAAAATCCTACCCAGTTTCAATGGGATGAGGAAATATCCAACTCTTGATTGGAAAGGTTCTGGAAGAGCATGTGGAAGAGAAACTGTAGCCATGGTCATATTTGAAAAATACAAGCTACCACAGGAGTGGGGAATGGTCCACTTTCCTTTTTTTTTTTTTTTTTTCCTAATGTCTCCTATTTTTTTAAGTGACCTAAATCTTTCATTTCCTCTAAGGGCTTAGGATTCAGGATACAATGGCCAGTGACTTTTCTGCTTTCTGCTTTGTCATGGTCCTCCTGAGGAAATAAGGACCTCAGTTAACATCTAATAAGTATCACCAGCCAGGTGGAAAAGTGCTGAGAGCCATGTTGGCCTGAGGAATTGGGAAGCCGGGAAGGGAGGAGGAAGGAGAAATTGGTTGGAGGTGGAAGAGACAGGTAGGGCAATGAGGGAGAGTGGAACGTCAGGGCGGATGCTAAGTGCTCCATGCAGGGAGGGAACAGCATGTGCAAAGCTGCTAGAGGAAGAAAAGAAGTCAGTGTTGAGACAGAGCTGAGAGATGAGGAGGGCGAGATTAGCAAACCAGTTGAACCTTATTTAAGGAGTCTAGTGTGAAGTCTTGGAAGGAAGGTTTTTAAGCAAGAAAACAAGATTTGTATAAAGCCTATTTTGAATAAAGTGAAATGGATTTGAGAAGCAGAAATACTGGGTCTTGCTGACATATTGGGTATTGGGGAGGGAAAGGGAAGCTTCCCTCAGGTGCTCATAGCACCTCCTTCTCAGGGTTTACCCAGATTCTGACCAGGCAGCCACAGCCACTGCCAGGAGCCATCACACCCCACCACATGCCTGCAAAAGTGGGCCATGGCAGGATGAGACCTCCTGGGATAGGATGAGACATGCACCCCCAACTGTCCACGGCTTCACTAGGGTCTTCATCTGTGAACAGGATTCCTGTCTGTTCTCTCCCCAGGAGCAGTGCTCAATAGCCTCTGACAAAGGGGCTTCTTAATGGTGTAGGTGTAGAAGCCCAGCAGGCTTGGGGGGTCCATGGAGAGGAGAGGCCTCAGGGCATCCCGCAGCCTGGAGAGCACACCCTGTGTGAACAGGTGACCCACTTTGCCTTCCACAGAATCACTGGGAAAAGTGAGGCTAGGAAGGATAGGAAGGCTTCTTACACACCTGATTGGGGAGATCCATCTGCACTGGGACCGAATCTGAGGCTACCTGGGCCCCTGTGCCACCTGCTCTGGGCATCCACCACCAGCACCATTGTGCCCAGGGCAGCAAAGCCACGGGATGAACATGCCCCACCTTCCTAGAGCAGCAATTTGGCTCAAAGAATGTGAGAAGATTATTTTCACATTCAACAGTATGATGAAATAGAATGTAAGATGTATGTGTGAATTTTCAATAAACAGAAGACTTGCAATCCCACTGGGGCTCTGAGTTGGCTGTTTTGAGCCAAGCCCACCCCCCGACACAAGCCCTCAGGGGAATGTGGTCTGGCTCCTTCCGGTGCCTCTGTGGTGGAAAAGTTTGAGGAAGATCACAGGCTTCATTAACACCCGCAGTCCCAAGAATTTCTGCGCAGCAGGACCTGCTGCTGCGGTGGCTGCTGCTGGGAACAACTGGGTGTAGAAGGGGCCCCCGGCCACACAGGTGTCACCTCGATGAGCAGCTCCCAGTCACCCACAGCACTGAGAGGTGGTGGAGGTGTTGGTAGTGTCTCTTACTGCTGGAAGGTGACCTCTCCTGGAGTTGGCCTCGGCTCCCAGCAGGTCGATCCCGTCACCTATCCCGCCATGGCAGCGCAAGTCAGTTCTCTCTGGCTGGCAACTCCCACCCAGGATGCAGCTGAGGTGAGTCCAGCTGGACTTTAGTCAGCCAGCAGCAGAGAGGAGACAGGAGAGAAGCCTCTCCTTCCACAGTTGACTTGGGCTCTGGTTTTGCTGGCAGTGCCCAGTTCTGTCACCTTTGATCCCTGGTCGATGAGTACCAGGGTGGCTCTGGGTGAGAACACTGACCAAAGGGCTCTGTGGGTGGATGTGTAGTGGGAGGGGCAGCGAGAGATGCAGGAAAGGACTGCAGCCCTGTGTGGTCTGCTGGAGAGAAGGAGAAAGAACGAAGAGCAAGCACAGGGGAGAAATGAAGGACTTTTTGTGTCATCATCTTTCCCATGTGAGGAGAAATCCCAGCAGGGGGACCCAGGCGGTCTGCTCTGCTCTAATCAGTGCACCCAATAGGACCTCTGCAGAGGCACCCAGTGGCCCATGGCTGCAGTGGACCTGGTACATAAGAAAGAGAGCTGTACACACTCCTCAGGAAGTCCCGATAGAAGGGATAGAAGGAAGACACAGCCTCGTCCTCAGGGAGCCCCAGTCTGAAGGGAGATGCAGCCTCGTCCTCAGGGAGCCCCAGTCTGAGAGGAGTGGTCTCCTTAGGTCCCTGCAAAGTCTCTTTCCTCCCTCACCACCTGTGCTTCTATGGCTTTGCTCTGAATTCATATTAACTGAGATGGGAAATCCCAGGAACTGAAACCCTGTTAATCACCCTTCTTTATTGCCCTTCCCTGGGTGACTCAGCCGTAGGAAAATCACAGCTCCTGAAGTGAACCTGGAATGAAACTGAAAGGGAGAGTGATGAGTGAGAGGCAGCTACTGCCACAGCCTTGGCAGTCACACAGCCTTGTCCCCAGAGATTGCCGCTCTTGGCCAGTCACAGGCAGCTCCTACACTGACAGAGGCAATGGGGTGGGTCCAGGCCAGGGGACACCCAGTCCCCAGGGAGCCCCCACAGCAGGGCTGGCCCTAGATCCACGCAGGAGCCAGTGCACAGCGATGAAAGCCTGGGGTGATCTCAGGGATGGTGATTTGCTGTCCAGGCCTCTGACTCCTGCCCTTCCTGACTCAACCACATCCGGTTTGGGCTCTCGCAGCCTCCCACCTGGAACACCCTCCCTTCCCTCCTGTGTGCTGCATCCTGCTCTCTGGCAGCCCCTGCTGTCCTCCTCAGAGCTGTCCTCACACCCTCTGTCTCAGCCCTTCTGGGTACTTGGGGTATGTGGGGGCTTTTGTGTTTTCTTCTCACCTGGACCCCGAAGCCTCATGAACAGGTGCTGCCTGCAACAGAATGCGCCCAGCCCTTAGGGAAACCTGAAGGAAGATAGGAAGAAGTAAAGCCAGAACCCCAACTTTCAGTTTTCTTGCCAGAGCCAGAGATGGGGGCCAGGAAATGCTGTGAGACACCCGCCTGGCTGCCTTCCCTAGGAATGTGAGAGCTAAGCTAAAGGGGGCTTAGAAATCACTTGAAAACAAACTCTTTTGAGGGGAAGGGTCTGCCAAGGCCACCCTGCTTGCCAGCAGCAAAGCCAATGCTCCTGCCAGGGTCTGCTGCCTCACTTCCTCTGCCTGACTCTCCACCCTTGTACCTAGACCCTGGGCTCTGGGCCAGACTGAAACCCAGAGCAAGACATACTGTTCTGTGCTACTCCAGTGGGGTGAGGTGGGTGGGGCAGCCATGACAGTGGCTGATCTGCTCCACCCAGGGTGGGCACATTTCATCACCATAAGGAGGGTGGGCACATTTCATCACCACAAGGGCTGATAGCTTCTGTGGCTCAGGGAAAGCTGTGCTTTGCAAACATTGAACTACCTGGATCCCCATCCTGGTTATTTTGCAAGCACTCGGAACATTCCAGCCCCAGCCAGTGGCTAGGGCAGGGCTCCCTGGGTACCCTTCTCCTGCCAAGGCAACTCCTGGGGTCACTGTAGCCTGTAGTCCTGGCATGAGCTGCTCAGGAGGGGTCCTGCCCAGTTTTTCCTACTGCAGATGGCAACAGTGTTTCCTACTGCCAATGGAACAGTGTTTCCTACTGCCAAGGCAACAGTGTCTCCTACTGTGGATGGCAACAGTGTTTCCTACTGCAGGTGGAACAGTGTCTCCTACTGTGGATGGCAACAGTGTTTCCTACCGTGGATGTCGACAGTGTCTTCTACTGTGGATGCCAACAGTGTTTCATACGGTGGATGGCAACAGTGTTTCCTACTGCAGGTGGAACAGTGTCTCTTACTGTGGATGGCAACAGTGTTTCCTACTGCTGATGGAACAGTGTCTCCTACTGGGGATGGCAGCAGTGTCTCTTACTGCCAATGGATCAGTGTTCCCTATTGCCGATGGAACAGTGTCTCTTACTGCCGATGGAACGGTGTCTCTTACTGCCGATGGAACAGTGTTTCCTACTGCTGATGGCAAAAGTGTTTCCTACTGCTGATGGCAACAGTGTTTCCCACTGCAGATGGCAACAGTGTTTCCTACTGTGGATGGCAACAATGTCTCCTACTGGGGATGGCAACAGCATCTCCTGCTGCCAATGGCAACAGTCTCTCCTACTGCGGATGGATCGGTGTTCCCTATTGCCGATGGAACAGTGTCTCTTACTGCCGATAGACCAGTGTTTCCTACTGCAGATGGCAACAGCATCTCCTGCTGCCAATGGCAGCAGTGTCTCCTATGGCCAATGGATCAGTATCTCCTACTGCTGATGCAACAGTGTCTCTTACTGCCAACGGAACAGTGTTTCCTACTGCTGATGGCAATAGTGTTTCAAGGTAATCATCAAAACTATGATTATAGGTTACTCTACCTGGCACTTTACAAATATTTTATCACCTAGTCCTCTTATGACCCCAATGAGATAGATACTGTTATTATCCCCATCTTTCAGGAGGAAGGCGCTGGAACCCTGAGAGGGGCAGAGATGCGCCCAGCTGGCACAGTCAGCATGTGGTGGGGTCAGAACTGCCCAGCTCCAGACCTTTGTTCTCCCTTACCACACTCACTGCCAGTGACATAGCAGCTGCCATGCCCTCCACCCTCACAAGTGCTCCCGAGGAGAAGGCCACCTGAACTCTGGGCACAAGAAACAAGCCTTCTGGATAAGTTACAAAATGCTACAGGTGCTGGGGAAATGGGTGGTGTCAGGACCCTCTGCTTAGCCGTAGAGAGTGCATATTAGAAACCCACTTAGGCTGGTGCAGTGGCTCACACCTGTAATCTGAGCACTTTGGGAGGCCGAGGCGGGTGGATCACTTGAGGTCAGGAGTTTGAGACCAGCCTGGCCAACGTGGTGAAATCCCACCTCCACTAAAAATACAAAAATAGTGGTAGTCTGTGCCTGTAGTCCCAGCTACTCAGGAGGCTGAGGCAGGAGAATCATTTGAAGTCAGGGGGTGGAGGTTGCAGTGAGCCGAGATCACACCACTGCCCTCCAGCCTGGGCGACAGAGTGAGAGTCTGTCAAAAAAAGAAAAAACCCACTTAGGCTCTCCCGATTGCCTGGTTCACCGCTAGGGAAAGAGGACAGGTGAGAACTAGCATTTGGCATCAGAGGAGCACCCACTGGGTGTCAGCCCTGGGACAGGCACTTAAGATGATGACATTCAGCCCCAGGCAGAGCAGGTAATTTGAAAGTTCTTCTGTGTTTGAACCATCTGTGTGTTAGGGCAGATGTCCTGAGGGCGACAGCCTCTAATGAGGGTGCCCAGGGCTCCACTCTTTGATTTTTCCTTCTCAATACTATCATTAAAGACCATGATCAAGACACACCTACCTACTAAGTTTCAAGCCCAGAGGGTTGGGCTAGCTAACACGGTGGAAGACAGGCTAACACGGAGGAGGACAGAATACGGATGGCAGTCTGCCCTGTAAATATGAGTTGGTGTCCTTCAACATTTCCTACAACAGCCATCGAGGCCCTATTTGTGCCAGGTCCTGGGCACCCAAAGGTCACAGCCCTGCATCCAAATTGAGGGGTTGAGCAGAACCACAAGAGCTATTGCCAGCTTCAGTGGCCAACCCCAGGACAGAATGATTGACTTGTGGGGAGAGTCAAGAAATGGTTTACAAGAGAGAGGCTTATTTGAGCCCAGCTTTGAAAGACAAATAGAATAATAGAGCTTCCTGCCCATGTAACCACAGGATTTGTGTGAGAATCAGATGACATCATGGGGACAGAATCGTGTGACCTGGTTTAAAAAATTTAAAAAGATAACTTCTATACTTCCACTCATGAGGAAATTGAAGCCCAGAAAGGCGATATGACTTGTTCAAGGTCAGCCAATGATTTAGAGGCAAACAAAAGACTCAAGACAGACCTTCTGATTCCAGCACTGGGTTCTAGATTGTATTAGTCCATTTTCACTGCAGCTTCAGAAGAAAGATGAGAGAGAGCAAAGAGGAAGGCTGTAAAGAACTACCTGAGACTGGGTAATTTATAGAGAAAAGAGGCTTAATTGACTCACAGTTCCACATGGCTGGGGAGGTCTCAGGAAACTTACAATCATGGCAGTAAGGGATGCAGGCACAGTCTTACATGGTGGCAGGCAAGAGGAGAGAGAGTAGGAGGAACTGTCAAACACATAAAACTATCCGATCTTGTAAGAACTCACTCACTATCACAAGAACAGCATGGGGGACACTGTCCCCATGACCCAATCGCCTCCCACCAGGTCTCACTCCTGACACGTGGGAATTATGGGGATTACAATTCAAGATGAGATTTGGGTGGGGACACAGAGCCAAACCATATCATGGCTCCTCTCACTGACTTCCATTGCCAAAACTACTTGTCTAAAGTACCTTGTTTATGAATGTTACTATAGAGTGGTGGCCCTTTACACTGTAGTGTGAATTAGTGGCCAGCATGCTTGACAACAAGGCAGTAAAGAACAGGGTAGTGGGGGAAATGTAAAAGTGGGAAGGGAGGTTGGAGATGAGAGAGAGACAAGCTAGGAATGTGTAAGGCTTAGGGCCAGGAGGAACATTAAACTTCCTGGGGGACAGGTTTCTCCCCCATTTAACATTAAATTAAATGGGGAACAAGGAGGTTTGCATGAAAGTAGGAAGAGAGCTCAGAAAAGAGAGATGAGAGTGCCAAACACAAAATTTACCGTATCATCTGAAGCCCCTGTGTCCAGACCCTTCCTCCCCACAGTGAGGAGCTGGGCCTGGGGTAAGACAGGAGAGACCTATCCCATGGGCTCTCTCTGAGCCTCCAACTCCACTGAGAGCTGCCCCATCAGGAAATGGGAGTCTCACCTCCATTTTTCCTTCCTTGTGCAGAGTGGGAGAGGAAAATAAAAAAGAGTAGGAGATACTCATTCAGGTTTCCTGGGCCATCCCTGCCCCCGTCTGGAGAGGAGCCTTGCAGGGAGCCTTTCTTGTTTACTAGAAAACATAAGCTGGCAGTGATTGTTTATTACACCAAAGTGCAGAGTCTAGAACCTCATCTCCCAGTTAACTGGGCTCAGAGAATAACGCAGTCTTTTTTTTTTTTTCCTTATCTGTCTTCATTTTTGTTGACTTGACCCACTTCACCCTGTCTCCACCTATAATATCAAGCCATGGAAACAAATTTGCAGAAAACAAACAAAACGAACAAAAATGTAAAGCAGAAAATTTTCAATGCTTATTATTCCACTCCCTCAGTGAGTAAATTATTGATTAGCACTTTGGCATGCTTTCTCCCAGTCTTCATACCTGAAACATACCTGTGTATTTCCCAAGAGACCAGATGGCCTGTGTAAAGGCTTCATATGCAGCTCCCTGACTTATAGGAGTGTAGGGGACAGTCTTTTTTTGAGATGGGGTTTCATCTTGTAGCCCAGGCTGGAGTGAAATGGCATGATCTCAGCTCACTGCAACCCCCACCTCCCAGGTTCAAGCAGTTCTCCTGCCTCAGCCTCCCAAGTAGCTGGGATTACAGGTGTGTGCCACCATGTCCCACTAATTTTTATTTTTAGTATAGACGGGGTTTCATCATGTTGGTCAGGCTAGATTGAAACTCCTGACTTCAGGTGACCTGCTTGCTTCAGCCTGCCAAAGTGCTATGATTACAGACATAACCCACCAGTCTTCTTTCTTAAAAGCCCCTCGGGCACCCACAGAAAGGCCAGTCTGTGCATCTCCCTGGTGGATCCTGGTATCAGATCACTGGCATTTATTGATCTTTCTGGCTGATATACATGAAGATCCCTGGAACATGGACCAAACCCTAATTCCACAAGTACAAATAGTCCTTCCACTTCCCTGCCACCACCCACCAAGCTGGGAGCTTGAGGATTCTCTGCATATCCTACTCGTCCACCCTGTCCCTCAATCTAGAGGAATTTGGTCAGCTTTACGCCTGTTTGCTGTGGCCTCAGAGCTGAAGCCCTCTCTTATTCTCAAAATTAACAGTGTCTCACTGGACCTCGTCCACTCAGGGCAGTTCAGCCAATCCCTGCCAAGCTGGGCTGAAGGCACTTATACTCCATGGGTCAAAATGTTTTATTGTGCAAACTAAAAATGCGAACTGATAATAACAGTAGCTACCAATCACTCAGGGCTAGGCACTATACTAGGTTCTTTACATTATTGCCTTTACAGCTCCATCAGCGGACACTCCTAAATCCCACTTTACAGATGGGGAAACTGAGACGCAGAGATGTAGGCTGATTTGCCTAATGACACCTGGCAGGGGAGTCAAAGCCATTGACCTTCCCATTCTTCTCCACTGCCTCCATGATGCCCAGTGAAAATCACTTTAAAATGTCAGTGCCAGATGGAACTTTTCCTCGTCCGAAGATAGCTCCATGGTAGTGCACTGTCTTCACATAATTCCCACAAAAAACATAAGATCTCACCTCTTAGTTCACCTGAGTGGCCTAGTCGCAACTAAAAGCACACATCCCATGAGACTAAATTTTGGAAACAACTCCATCACCTCTGTCACTGCCTTCAAGGATGCCCTGGGGACCCCAATTTGGGAATATCTAGCAAGGTCAGCATATCCAGGCACTGGCCTCCTACCAGGTGTTCAGTCATCTTGGAGATTTCCATCCCATTCAGTCACTCTTTGGGGAGTTCTTGAGCATCGGATATATATTCAGGACCGAGCTTTACATAAAGGTAAGGCTCAGGCCCTGCCCTCAGGCACTCACAGGGGTGTGTGCGTATCAGTGTGTGTGCAGTTCTTTGTAATCTGGAAGTACCTGTTCACGAAATGTCACAGGTCAGGTTCTCTGGGAAGTACCTACAGAGATGAGGAAAGGTTTGCTGGGGAGTGAGGCCCGGGAAAGCAAGTGGGCGAGAGCAGGATTGGGCAGGGACCATGAGACTGTGAAGCAGATCTGACCCCTCTCTGCCAGCCCAGTGGGGAACTCCTGAGCAAAGACTGCCCATTAGAGGAACCCTGAGTTGGCAATGGCCAGGCGCTAGAGCCACTGCTGTGCCCAGCCACCTGAGTCAAGGCCAGTGAGGCAGCCAGGGCGTAACATGTAAGGAGGTGCTTGCACGCTCCTGCAGGTGAGCACATCCTTAGATATTTTTTTCTTTCTTTTGAGATGGAGTTTCACTCTTGTCACCCAGGCTGGAGTACAGTGGCACAATCTCGGCTCACTGCAACCTCCGCCTCCTGGGTTCAAGTGATTCTCCTGCCTCAGCCTCCCGAGTAGCTGGGATTACAGGTGCCTGCCACCACATCCAGCTAATTTTTTGCATTTTTAGTAGAAACTGGGTTTCCCCATGTTGGCCAGTCTGATCTCAAACTCCTTATCTCAAGTGATCCACCCACTTCAGCCTCCCAAAGTGTGGGATTACAGGCTCGAGCCACAGCGCCCCACCCACATCCCTAGATTCGGTGCTAGTCTTCTCACCCGAGTCCCAGCCCTGTGGTCCCTGAAGGGGCCAACAGCTGGAACTGTCAGCATACCACACCTCGCCACCAGGCCATCATCCTTTCTTGCAGGGTGGTCTGTGTGGTGTATCCCTGCATCTACCCCATCCTTTCATTTAACAAATACTTATAGAGCACCTCCTGAGTGCCAGGCTTTGGGGATATAATACTGAAAGAATCAGACCCAGGCTCTGTGCTCTGGAGATTCCTGTCTACACATCTCCCTGTGCTTACTTGTGAATGGGCCTCCGTGTCTGTGTGTCAGAGTGTGGGTGTGACGGGTCGTGTCGGCCAGACCTTTGGCTCTGGTATGTCCTTCTGTGGGTGCATGGTGAGGCTGGGATTACAGGCACCTGCCACCATGCCCAGCTCTGGAAGGATTGGGGATATGTGCAGAGAAACTGCAGCTTCAGAAGAAAGATGAGAGAGCAAAGAGGAAGGCTTGAAAGTGGGAAAGCGGGTCAGTGTGGCCAAGCCGCGTCTGGTGGGGCATTTCCATGCACAAATGAGTAAGAAGCCAGAATGAGTGAGGAGGGCTCATGTAATCCTGGGCTGGGCGGCTGGGCTCTGGCCAGCAAGAAAAACTTTCTGCTTCCCTGAGAACCAAGGAGTGAAGGGAGGAGACCATGACAAAAGTCCCAAGACCAAGAACTAGCACTGGGGGCGGGTGGGGTTTAGACTGGGAGGAGGAGACTGGTGGGGGGAGGGCAGGGGCATGAGAGCCTGCTGGGCACCAGCACAGGCCCACCCCTTTTCACTGATTGATCGGTTACCACTGGCTGTGAGCCACATGCAAACTGTGCATTTGAATAAGAAGTAGCTGGCTGAGCATGGTGGCTCATGCCTGTAATCTCAGCACTTTGGGAGGCTGAGGCAGGCAGATCACTTTAGGCCAGGAATCAGAGACCAGCCTGACCAACATGGCGAAACCCCATCTCTATTAAAAATACAAAAAAAAAAAAAAAATCAGCCAGGTGTGGTGGCACAGCCTGTAATCCCAGCTACTTGGGAGGCTGAGGCATGAGAATCGCTTGAACCCAGAGACAGAGGCTGCAGCGAGCCAAAGCCGCAACACTGCACTCCAGCCTGGGTGACAGAGCAAGACTTTGTCTCAAAAAAAAAAAAAAAAGAAGGGCGGTAACATTTGTATAGTTCTTTACATCATGATCCCAGTCGTCCCTTTCCCAAAGCCTAGGATCTGGGAATCCTGCTAAACTCTTCTATCTCCTTCTCCCCTAAGCCCATCAGTCTCCAAGAACGGAAGACTCCATCAATATGGTTCTTTACCTGTCCCCATGGCCTCTGCCCTAGCCTGGATGGACCATGATCCCTCTCTGTCTTTTGGTGCTAATGTTCTCTCACCTGCCTGTCTCCCATCTCCCTGCCCTCTCTGATTCATTCTCTTTGCTTCAAAATATATCACAGTTTAAATGAAAGTTGCCAGGGAAAAAATTTTTACAAATTTTTTTTTAAAAATATATCACAGCACTATGTTTTCTAAATCCTATTGTCCTTGAGACAAAGCCCCATATTCTCACACATACACAGACTCTCCTGCCTGAGTGATCTTCCCTCTGCCTGAACACTCTTGCTTCAACTAATCCCTGCTGGACCTTCAGCTTTCAGCATCTGCACTGCCCACTAGAGAAGCCTTCCCTGGTTCCCCACCCCAACTCCAAGGTTAGGCATCTGCCCTAATTCTCTACCATGGCGTTTACTAGGTTACTGTTACCAGTTAATTATAGGGAGTACAAGAGGGAGACTCCCCCATCTGTGTGGCCCACGTTACACCCACAGGGTGCAGCACAGTGCCCGTGCCACCAACAAATATTTTTTGAGCATCTGTTAAATGTCAGGCACCACAACTGGCCCTGGGAAAATGATGGAGACTTAACAAAGTTCTTGTCTTCACATAACTTACACTCTTGGTTTGTGTATATTCTAAAGTTATTGCAGGCTGGATGTGGTGGCTCACGCCTGTAATCCCAGCACTTTGGGAGGCCAAGACAGGTGAATCACCCAAGGTCTGGAGTTCAAGACCAACCTGGCCAACATGGTGAAACCCAAACTCCACTAAAAATACAAAAAATTAGCTGAGTGTGGTGGCGTGCACCTGTAGTCCCAGCTACTTGGGAGGCTGAGGCAGGAGAATTGTTTGAGCCCAGGAGGTGGAGGATGAAGTGAGCCAAGATCGTGCCACTGCACTTCAGCCTGGGCAACAGAGCAAGACTCCTGTTCAAAAAATTAAAATAAATAACAAAGTTATTGCAGTGAGTATGCATTGTTTTTATGATGGGAAAGGAAAACAGGAAGGAAGAAAGAAAGGGAAGAAGGAAGGGAGGGAGGGAGGAAGAAAGGGAAGGAGAGAGAAATGAGGGGAGAGAGAGAGAGAAAAGAAGGAAAGATCAGTTCTGGTCCAAACTTCACAGTGGGTGTTCAGGGTTCAGGACCCTCTCTTGTTCAAATTTCTTGCCTCACTTTTTTTCACTTTCTTATACAAACTTAATGTTTCAGAGAAAATGCAGTTTCCCAAACTACCACGTCCATTCCTCCCCCTGAGCCTTTGAACATGCTGTGCCATGTGCCTAGAGCATTTTTGCTGACCTCATACCTCCTGGTTGACCTTCAAGATTCAGCTCTCAAGCGTCATCCCCCTAGCTCATGTCAAATGCTTCCTTCTCAGGGCTCCCGTGACACAGGCACATACCTCCATGGTGGCCTTTATTACGTTGCATGCCAAAGATTTCTCTATATGCCACTGCTACACCTTTCTCCCGCCAGACTGTAAGCTCCAGTAGGGCGGTAACCAAGTCTTATTCATCGCAGATCCCTGAAGAACCTAGATCTGCGCCTGGCACAGAACAGGCACGGTGGTGTCTATTGGACTCCACAGAAAGATACTGACTCTATCTACCCTGTGCTTTACTCGACACCCCACTGGTCATCTGCTGCTCAGGTCAATGTGGGGCTGACTGTCCAGCTCCTGCAGGCCTCATGGGGCTCATCACATTCCTCAGACATGATGCCCTCCCCGTCTTCCTTGTTGCGGCGTCCCATCCCCATTTTCCTGTGGGTCTTCAACTCTAGGACTCCATAGGCCCTGGATAGGCACAGGGCCTCCAGGGTCCTGAGCCCAAGCAGGAACCAACAGGGCTTCACAGACCACTCTGCTGGCTGCCCCCAGCACTGCCCCCTCTCATCCCGCAAAGTAACCACTATCCTGACACCTAACACTATTGATTCATTGTTATTGTGTTTAAATGTTATGTACATGGAACCACATGAATGTCCTTTTTAGAACTGGACTCCTTTCACTCACCAAGCTGTCTGTGAGACACATTCATGTTATTGCACACAGCAGTCACAGTTCGTTTTCATTGCTGTACCATATCGCATTATAAGAGTATACCATACACTATTTATCCATTCTGCCATGGATGGGTATTTTGGCTGTTTCCAGTGTTTAACTCTTACACGTGGCACTGTTAGGAGCATTGTGAGCAATATCATGGTGAGCAGATGCACATTTTTGTTGTTTTAGAGCCGGGGAAAACCTCCCCTTCTCCATCCGAATATTTTCTGGAAATGGACTCACAAAAGGCAGATTAATTGGAGACAAGGCATACACATTATTTAAGGTGTACACAGGAGCCTTCAGAATGAAGACCCAAAGCTACAAGGGACATAGTTCATGTTTATACTTAGGTTCAATAAAGTACGGACAGCTGTGTGAAATATGGTTGGACAATAAGGGTAGGCTTTCACGCTCACAGAAAGAATTGGGGAACGCAGCAGAGCATGTCTGTCTAGATTCTTCTTGGCCTCTCTGATCAAGCATTCCTTCCTTCTGGGTATGGAGCAGGATCTTCTCTGGAATGGGTGGCGTGTCTTATGACCTATGGTCAAACAAGATAGGTCAGATAATGTCTTTATGACAAGTTTTTACACAGGAGGGTGGACGGAAAGCGAGAGTAATATTATTTGTCAGTTTTATGGCTGGCTTTGAAGAAAAGGGGTTCCAGTTTTTATGACTCCCCTTGAGGAAGAGGGGTCCTAGTTTCTACACCCAACCCAGGGGCGGGGGATGGGGAGGGGAGAACGGGATGGAGAAGCAGGCAGGCAGAGAAGAACGTTTGCTTCTGAGGCTCCTTCTGAGGCCTGCATTTCGGGGTATTGTTTTCTGAGCCCCAACAATTGGAAAGCAACCTAGGAAAGGAATTGCTGGATCATAGGGTATACATGCGGTCAGCTTTAAAGATACTGCCAAGCAGTTTTCCCAGTGGTTGCGCAGCATCGTTTTTATAAAAGAGAAAACCTAAGTGTCCGTAAACACATATCCACCCCCTGCCCCTGTGCAGGGGGCCTGGTCAGAGGGCTTGAGGGGAGGCAGCTACATTGCGTGATGAAAGAAAAGGGCTGGGAGGACGTACATTTTACTGTAGGCTTTTATACCTTTGGAATTTTGAGGCACGTTACAATGTAACCTAGTAATAATTTTTTTAATGAAAAAAGAATGGGCCGTGGTGGCTCACACCTGTCATCCCAGCACTTTGGGAGGCCAAGGTGGGTGGACCACAAGGTCAGGAGTTCAAGACCAACTTGTCCAACATGGTGAAACCTGTCTCTACTAAAAATACAAAAATTAGCTGAGTGTGGTGGCACACAACTGTAATCCCAGCTACTCAGGAGGCTGAGGCAGGAGAATCACTTAAACTCAGGAGACAGAGGTTGCAGTGACCCAAGATCGTGTCACTGCACTCAAACCTGGGCAACAGAGGAGACTCCATCAAAAAAAAAAAAAAAAAAAGAAGTGGGAGAGGAAAACTTGTAAAGCATGTGCTTTTCAGACACCTTCTCTGGCTACTTATAACAGCTCACAAGCTTCTACTCACCCCCAGAGCCCTGTCTAAGCACGATGCTCCCCACCCTGCCCCTCCATTCTTAAACTTTACATACATTCCTCCCCCAAGGAGGAGCTCCCAGCATTAGGTTGAATGACAGGAGGAGGAACAACAGGGCCTTGTAGAGAACAGAGAGGAGACAGAACAATAAGGGCGGATGAATAAACACAGAGCTGACCGCTTCCACACATTCCGAGGAGACAGGGAACTAAGGCGTGGTTCAGGTCCACTGGAGATAATCTGGAAAGACTTGCTAGTTAGGAAGGGTTTAAAGGGTATGAGTGACAGACGAAAGGAAAAAAGGGGGCACCACCTGAATGGGTGGGGCAGGGGAGGCAAGGGGTGAGGATACATGGGCTGTCAACACTGCTCTCCTCTTCTGTTCCTTCTAGAAACTTCCACCACCCCTCTCCTCCACCCCTCACACACACATCACCCTGACCCTAAGAAGGTTGGACATTCTTCACTTAAGGACATCCCACCACCACCCACCCAACTCAGGTCCCGGGCAGGCCGGGTCTAGAGGGATAAACAGAAAGGCCCCTGGCCCAGCCCCTACGCAATCACTGCCCTCCCCCCTACACCCTCACCCCATGACCAGGGGCCACCTGCACCTCTAACTGGAGCCTAAAGGAAGTGGCAGCTGAGCTGGGCCTAAAGGAAGGAACCAGCATCATCTGGCTGTATCTGCTTCCCTCAATGCCACATCTTTGAACGGGGCTGAGAAGAGAGCTGGCAGTGAGCAGAGTGTCGCTGCCACACGCTGAGAATCAGTCCTTAGGAGCTGCCTAACACCTGGCAGAGGTGGGGCCCATCATTCACTCACCCACTTGCTCATTCGTCCATTTCTCAAAACACAAGCTGTGGGCCAGGCCTTGGGTGAGGGACTGGTGACAAAGGGAAGAAGACAAACATAACTCTGCTGGGCCTATGGGTGAGATGGTTTCACTGGCTTAGACACAGCAGGAAAACAGCAAAAAGATTCCCCTTTCTCAAGTGAAGCGTTTCCTCTAGCTTGCCTGAAATCCCACCATTGTAGTTATTTAACTGGAGATCAGAGGTAGATTGTGGGGTGGGTTCCTCAAACAATTTGAGGGAGCACTCTTAGAAAAATCGCCTGGGCACGGTAGCTCACCCCTGTAATCCTAGCACTTTGGGAGGCCGAGGTGGGCAGATCACAATGTCAGGAGTTCGAGACCAGCCTGACCAACATGATGAAACCCCATCTCTAAGAAAGAGAAAGAGAAAGAAAAGAAAAAGAAAGAAAGAAAGAAAGAAAGAAAGAAAGAAAGAAAGAAAGAAAGAAAGAAAGAGAAAGAGAAAGAGAAAGAAAAGAAAGAAAGAAAGAAAGAAAGAAAGAAAGAAAGAAAGAATCCAAAATGTGCACATTTAACAAAAATATGTGACCTTGGGAGGACCCATGGCAAGTAAGGGCTGGACTCCTCAGCTGAAACGTGCTTAGTTTCTTAGTAAGTACAGCTCTCTGTAGACAGGGGCACTGCTTCTTAGAAGTGCAGGTGACAGGCCTGGGGGTAGTGGCTCATATCTGTAATCCCAGAGGCCAAGGTTGGTAGATCATAAGGTCAGGAGTTAGAGACCAGTCTGGCCAACATGGTGAAACCCTGTCTCTACTAAAAATACAAAAATTAGCCAGGTGTGGTGGTGCGCATCTGTATTCCTAGCTACTCGGGAGGCTGAGGCAGAAGAATTGCTTGAACCCGGGAAGCAGAGGTGCAGTGAGCTGAGATGGTGCCACTGCACTCCAGCCTGGGAGACAGAAACAGACTCCATCTCAAAAAAAAAAAAAAGTGCAATTGATGATAGAAGTTAGCAGCCCTCAGGACAGAGCTCATGGGAAGGAGAAGGGCACTGAGGGCAGGCATTTTGATGGGGACTTAGCTAGCAGCTCCAGGAGGGCCTGACCTAGAGAAATGGTAAGAAGAGGGGGCCTCGAAGACTCCTCCATCATCCACCATCTACCTGACCGCCTTTTTCGAGAGGCTCAGAGCACAGTCCCTGCTCCCAGGAGAATCTGGCTTCTTCTTGTAGCCAAGAGTAGCCTCTCCCTGGTCTTTTGCAGCAGTCAGGGAGTGGGTGCACCACCCAGAAATGTCAACCAGTTTGAGCTTTGACTCCACTTGCTGCTGCCTTGAGAAGAGAAAGTGATGCCCCAAAGGGAAGGTAGGTGGGCTGGGCGGCCCTTTTCTCTCTGGGTCTCAGTCTTCACTCTGGTTCAAAGCAGTGGTGGGAGAAAATAAGTTTATGCTAAAGTCTTTTGGAAACCCAGGGTCTCCCAAGGTCTTTGCATCCAGGAGCTTCGAGTTAAAGAAGACGATAGGGTCCATTTCCACCTCCACCTCAGTTTTTTTTTTCTTTTCTTTTTTTTTTTTTTGAGTCAGAGTCTCACTCTGTCACCCAGGCTGGGGTGCAGTGGTACAATCTCAACTCATCGCAACCTCCACCTGCCAGGTTCAAGAGATTCTCCTGCCTCAGCCTCCTGAGTAGCTGGGATTACAGGCACCTGCCACCATACCCGGCTAATTTTTTGTATTTTTAGTAGAGACGAGGTTTCACCACGTTGGTCAGGCTGGTCTCAAACTCCTGACCTCGTGATCTGCCCACCTCGGCCTCCCAAAGTGACGGGATTACAGGAGTGAACCACCGCACCGGGTACCACCTCAGTTTCTTAAAATTTTAATAAATTAAATACAGTCATGTGTCACATAATGACAGGGATATGTTCTGAGAAATTCATCCTTAGGCGATTTCATCACTGTGTGAACATATCATGGAGTGTTATGCAAACCTAGATGGAATAGCTTGCTAGACACCTAGGCTATATGGCGTGACCTGTTACTCCTAGGTTATAAACCTTTACAACATGCTACTGTACTGAATAAATACTGTAGGCAATTGTAACACAATGGTAAGCACTGGTGTATCTAAACATAGAAACGGTACAATAAAAATAGAGTATATGAGATTTTTTCAAATGAAACACCTATCTAAGGCACTTACCATGCGTGGAGCTTGCAGGACTGGTCTGGGTGAGTCAGTGAGTGAGTGGTAAGTGTGAAGACTAGGACATTACTTACTGTACACTACTGTAGACTTTATAAACACTGTACACGTAGGCTACACTAAATTTATTTTTAACAAAAGCTTTCTTTCATAAAATTACCCTTAGCTTATATAACTTATTTATTTATTAACTTTTAATTTTTTTAACTTTTTGACTCTTTTGACTCTTAGATTAAAACAAATACATTACAGCTATACAAAAATATTTTCTAACTTTATATCATTTTTATTATCATTTTTTGAGATGGAGTTTCTCTCTTGTTGCCCAGGCTGGAGTGCAACGGTGCAATCTTGCTCATCGCAGCTTGTACTTCCCGGGTTCAAGCGATTCTCCTGCCTCAGCCTCCTGAGTAGCTGGGATTACAGGCACGCGCCACCACGCCTGGCTAATTTTTTGTGTTTTTAGTAGAGACGAGGTTTCTCCATGTTGGTCAGGCTGGTCTTGAACTCCCGACCTCAGGAGATCCGCCCGCCTCAGCCTCCCAAAGTGCTGGGATTACAGGTGTGAGCCACCACTCCTAGCAAAAAACTTTTTAAATACAAAAAAAGCTTATCGAATGATAATGTATATATATAGGTAAACGAAGCACATTCTAAAATAATAGTAAAAAGCCAAGCATGGTGGTCTGTGCCTGTAGTTCTAGCTACTCAGGAGGCGGAGGTGGGAGGATCACTTGAATTCAGGAATTCAAATCCAGCCTCGACAATGTTAAAATGCACACTTTGAACGAAGAGACCTCCCAAACAGGCTTTGTGTGAGCAACATGGCTGTTTATTCACCTGGGTGCAGGTGAGCTAAGGCCGAAAAGGGCATTAGCGATGGGCGGTGGGATAGGAGTTGGTTTTATAGGTTGGGGCAAATCTTTTGGGGAGGGGGCAGGGGTGTTACAGAGTAAGATTAGTTACAGTGGTGGGGGTAGGGGCAAGAAGTATACATTACCGTAAGTTCAGTTACAATGCTGGGTGGGGTAAGGCGAAGAGTAGTTAAGATGGCAGGGCGGGGTGAGGAGTATTTACATTATTATAAGAACAGTGAAGATGGCAGAGTAGGGTGAGGGGAAGCTTAGGAGATGCTTTGCTGGGCTATCAGGAATAACGGCAAACGCAGGCAGGGGGTCAGAGGTGATCATCTGAGGCGGGCAGGACTTCAGACTTTCTGGGACTGGGCTTGCACATGGAGGCCTAACAGACAATATAGTGAGACCCTGTCTCTTAAAATAATAAACAATAAATAAATAAATAAATAAATAAATAAATAAATAAATTTTAAACTAAAAGAATGGTCTAAAAAGTATAGGATAATAAATGCATAAACAGAGGCCTGGTGCCGTGGCTCATGCCTGTAATCCCAGCACTTTGGGAGGCAGAGGCGTGCAGATCACCAGAGGTCGAGAGTTCAAGACCAACCTGACCAATATGGAGAAACCCTGTCTCTACCAAAAATACAAAAATTAGCCAGGCCTGGTGGCACATGCCTGTAATCCCAGCTACTCAGGAGGGAGGCAGGAGAATCACTTTAATCCAGGAGGTGGAGGTTGCAGTGAGCCAAGATCGCGCCACTGCACTCCAGCCTGGGCAACAAAAAACATAAATAAAATAAAATAAAATAAGTAAATGCATAAACAAGAAACAATAGTCATTTATTATTGTTATCAAGTATGATGTACTATAAATAGCTGCATGTGCTATACACTCACATGATTGGCAATCCAGGCCTGTTTATAGCAACATCACCACAAACATTTGAGTAACGCATCATGCTATAATGTTACAACAGCTACGAAATCATATAGGTTATAGGAATGCTTCAGCTCCATTATAATCTTGTGGGACCACCAGCATATATCTGCTCCATTATTGATCTAAATGCCATCATGTGGCCCAGGACTATCATTACTTTTCTCACCCTGAAGGCCTTTCTAAGTATGACATTAAACCCAGAGGCCATAGGCCGGGCGCAGTGGCTCATGCCTGTAATCTCAGCATTTTGGGAGGCCGAGGTGGGTGGATCACGAGGTCAGGAGTTCAAGACCAGCCTGTGCCAATATGGTGAAACCCTGTCTCTACTAAAAATACAAAACTTCGCCAGGTGTGGTGGCGCGTGCCTGTAGTCCCAGCTGCTCAGGAGGCTGAGGCAAGAGAATGGCTTGAACACGGGAGGTGGAGGTTGCAGTGAGCTGAGATGGCGCCACTGCACTCCAGCCTGGGTGACAGAGCAAGACTCTTCTCAAACAACAACAACAAAAACAACAACAACAACAACAACAACAAAACCTAGAAGCCATAAAATGGAAGCTTGATAAATTCAGCTCCAAACACAGTTTTAAAAAAAATTTCTACATGGCAAAAAATATTATCAACAAAACCAAAGGACAAACAACAAACTTAGAAAAGTGTGACTAATATCAAAAAGATACTGTCAATTTTTCTACATAGAAGCTCCTACAAATCAATAAGGCAAAGACCTAGAACCCTCAATAGAAAAAAATGAGCCAGAGACATGAAGAGACAATTCACAGAAAAAAGAAATTCAAATGACTTTTGACTTTTACACACTTGAAAAGATGCCCAACTTCACCTGCAATAAGAGAATTGCATATTTAAACTAGCACTGACATACCATGTTCACCTATCAGATTGGCAAAGACCAAATGTTTGTCAGTACACTGAGTTGGCAAAGATTTGTTGAAGCAGCACTCAGCTCTTTTTGCTGAGCATGTAAATTGAAACAAACCCTCCGGAGAACAATTCAGCAACCATTGCAGAAATTGTAAATGCGCATTCACTTTGACCCAGCAATTCTCCTTTGCTCTTGAGGTTTCTGCATTTGAAACTACCTAACCCTGTTAGCTATTCAAAAGCATATTAAACATGTCTAAAAACCTTCCCTCTAGAGCAAATGTGAATTTTTTTGTTTTTGTTTTTTAATTTTTAATTTCCTTTTCAAAACCCCTTATAAACCAAGCAAATGTGAGTTTTTACTGAGAGAGTATGTTGTGGTCCTGGTGACTCAAACTCTCCGACATCTTTCTTACTCAACTACGTGCAACAGTTGATGTGCGTTTTTTGATCATTTTTAGGTATTGTCATTTCTTATTTTCTGTCTATCCATAAGAGACAGAAATAGGCTGGTTGGTTAGGAATGGGAAGTTAAAACAAATACTGATACTGAAGAGCAACAACCCCAGGAATAGTTTTGCAACTCGCCTCAAGGGGCTCAGGACAGGTCCATAATTTCTATTTATCTGATCAAAATTGTTTTAAAGTGTGCCAAGGAATCTTGGGTTCTTAAAAATAATGTTAAAATCGGCCGAGCCTGGTGGCTCATGCCTGTAATCCTAGCATTTTGGGAGGCCGAGGTGGGTGGATCACCTGAGGTCAGGAGTTCAAGACCAGCCTGGCCAACATGATGAAACCTTGTCTCTACTAAAAATAGAAACATTAGCTGGGCGTGGTGGCGGATACCTGTAATCCCAGCTACTCAGGAGGCTGAAACAGGGGAATCGTTTGAACCCAGTAGGTAGGGTTGCAGCAAGCAGAGATAGCGCCATTGCACTCCAGCCTGGGCAACAAGAACAAAACTCTGTCTTAAAAATAATCATACACCAAGTTTCCAATTCAACTGAGTTTCTCAAAAAAAAAAAGAAAGAAAGAAATAATAATAATAATAATAATATTGTTAAAATAAAATAAGAAAGGGTTGATTTTTTCCAACTAAGCTTTGCTTTTATTGGAAATATATAGCCACAATGTGGTAGATGTGGAGACACGAACCAGTTGGTTTTCCTGATGTGAGATGCAGGAATTCCACATATCACATTCTGAAACAGTTTTTGCCAGTTTTTGATGTTCTAACATGTTAAGTAGTATCAATCCACTCATTTATTATTATTACTATTTTCTTTAGAGACAGGGTTTCACCCTGTCACCTGGGCTGGAGTGCAGGGGTACAATCATAGCTCACTTTAACCTCTAACTTCTGGGCTTAAGCCATCCTCCTCTAGCCTCAGCCTCCTGAGTAGCTAGGACTACAGGCACACCATCACATTGGCTATTTTTTTTTTTTAATAGAAATGGGGTCTTGTTATGCTGCTCAGGCTGGTCTCAAACTCCTGGCTTCAATAGATCCTCCTGCTTTGGCCTCTCAAAGTGCTGGGATTACAGGCATGAGCCACCGTTCCTGGCCTCAGGCCACTCTTATAATAAACACATTCAATCCCTAATCTAAACATGATATAGCTTGTCATTTTTAATTGGCCCAACAAATCATGTTTTTCCTTAACTAATAGGTAGCTATTATATTGGAAAAACTCAAAATTAGTCTTTACATATTATAGATGTTTAATTAATATGAACTCTATAACATTATCTTTAACAATACATTTCAATTCCCAACTTTATATATTAGAATTGAAAGTATCAGCAACTTTTTAAAAACTGAGAAACACCATCTAAGTTCTGATATCCTTGGCTTTCCAGATTCAACAGCCAGCAATGTCTATCTACCCTTAGTGTCTGGAGCTGCCCAAATGCTGATCCCTGGGGAAGCACCTGAAGAAAACCAGGCAGGAGTAAACATTTTATTATAAATATTCCCTATATCTTCAACGATTTACAAATACTTGTGATGTCACTTGAGCTTTGCAAAACATCTAGCATCTATCTATCTATCTATCTATCTATCTATCCATCCATCCATCCATCTGTTTAGTCCTTCCCATTTTACAGATAAGGACATTAAGGCCCAAAGAGTTTTCCAGGTCCTTGCTTAAGGTCACACCCAGGTCTGCCGCTCTCCATACGCTGTCATTCAGACCTCCTCATCCCCCTTGTATTCTGAGGACAAACCTGGGGCTTTTATGATCAAAGTGGCTCAGAGCAATGGTGGATGGAGCCTGGGAGGCAGGTCAAGGCTGAAGGGTTGTGGGGGTGGGGGCCTAGCGGTAGACTGGGAGAGAGAGCTGGGCAGAGGGCACTGAAGTCAACGTCAGCAATTCTGCTCTATGGGCGACTGGGTGATGTTCAGCAATCATCAGTGCCCAATGGGGCCAAAGCCCCTGGAGAACCACTTTGACTCCCAGGGCTCCGGTTAATGTTTAAGCATTGGGGATGGCGGTAAGAAGTAATTATTGTTGGGGGGCACGGTGTTAGGTGCAAGAAGTGTGGAGATGGAGACTTTAACCCCAGAAATGCATAGTCACTCCCACCTCTGTTGTGTTCCTCAGAGGTCAGCAAGGATCTGCCTGGGTAAGGCTAGCAAGCCCCCTGCCTAAGAGTCCTGCTCTGAGTCATTCCAAGCAAGGGGGAGGAGTCCTCCCCAGGAGTTCAAGAGCCTCTCTCCCCACCTTCATTCTAATTAAGGTCAGCCAGTTGGGACTGGGCATGGGATTGGGGCTTATCCTGAGTACTTTATAAGGTCCAAACTCTCTTGGGTATGCAGCTATCTGACCCCATTCCTTTCCACCACAACACCCCCCCCCAAAACACATCCCTTTGCCACCTCCTGCCAGGCCCACTCCATAGGTCTCTGCCTTCCCAGTGTACCCCAGATTCCTTTTTTGGGCATGGAACCATTGATTCCTGAAGGTCAAGAATGGTCCCTACCCTGACAAGTGGAAAGTGATAAGAATCAGTATGACTGACTCATGGAAATGGGCATCCAAGCAGGCCCAACAATGTCCAACACTGGCTCTGCCCTCAACAGAGGCGACTGGGTTTCCTAAATGGGGTTGCTATCAACTGGGAGCACTTACCTTAAACCAGCAGCACCCACTTCATCACCGTCAGCTTCATCACCACCCCTATTTGGAGGCTGGGTAGGGTATTACAGGTGGAATGTTAATCCAAGCCTTCTGTCCACTCTGGATTTGAGCCAGTTTCTTTAGGAGCCAGCAGAGCTTTAGCCCTATGATGAAGCTGTAGTTGCCACTTCACATCTCCTCTCTTTGTCTTATCTTCTTTCCTTATGGCACTGCTGTATTGTTGAAAGTGGTAACATACCCAGCTTAAAACAAACAAACAATTCCCCAGGCCCCCTGTCCTGAGGAAGAACATGGTGGCCATTGGGTCAGGGGATGGAGGGGGACTTCAGGGAAAATTCATTAAAGCATCCTGACTGAGCTGGCAGGTGTCCTCTTGCCTTGTTTCCCATACTCCTTCTTCGTCCCTTACATTTGGATGTGTTGCTAGGAGCTCCAGCTGCCATCTTGGACTAGAAGCTCCCTGAGGACAGGAATCGTCCTGTTTACTGTAAAGTCTGGCCGATCGTCTGCTGCTGAATACATTTTTAAGGGCTATTGATGATGATGACAGTGGTCATGGTGAGAATGATGCTACTGACAACCCTGTAAGCTGCTTGTGGACATCCTGGACCACAGGTTTCCTTTGCGTCACTCAACTATCTCTCCTAAGTGTCCTGTAGGCAAGCGTTTCAAATAACCAGATCCTTAAACAACAATTAGCAACCTCTGTGAAGCAATTACCCAGCACATCAAAATTTACAAGTTTACGTCCTCTTTGACCCAGAGATTCACTGAGAGAACTTATCCTACAGATCACATATACACAAAATGATATATGTGCAAGGTTATTGATGAAAGCCTCACTGATGTTAGCAAATAGTTGGAAACAACCAGAATATCCACCCGCAGAGCACTGGCTCAAGAAATTCTGGTATTTCCAAGCAGTGGAACATTACACAGCTGTATAAATGAATGGAAATATTCTTTATGCAAAGAAAGAACTATCTTCAAGATGTATTGTGAAGTGAGGGAAGAGGCAGAGCAGAGTGAAAGAGGAGAAGCAGGTAGCTAAGGAAGGGATGAGAGAGAGACCTACTCTGGAATCACGTCAATGTATTACCTCGACTAAAAATAAATGAATAAAACAGCTAGACATCAAATGCAGAACTCTCTCACATTCATATTCATTTATCCCACAGAAATCAAGAACCTGCTGAATGCTGGACAGTGTACTACAGATTAGACTAAGAAAGACCTTTGCAATGCCTTGTATGGGGTTGTAGGTGGGGGCCGGGGAGACAGGAAATGAACTGGCAACTATATGCTGAAATGAATCTATGCCGAAAATGGAATAAGTACAAAATGCTGTGGCTACGCAGAATACAGGGTCCAGGAAGGCTTCCTGGAGGAAGCCTTGATGAATGAGCAGCAGATAGTCAGAGGGGAGAAAGGGAACTCTGGGAAGGGAGTACTACAGGAACAGTTACCAAAATGTGGCTCAGCTTAGACGGGCGCGGTGGCTCACGCCTGTAATCCCAGCACTTTGGGAGGCTGAGGCAGGCGGATCACCTGAGGTCCGGAGTTTGAGACCAGCCTGACCAATGTGGTGAAACCCAGTCTTAAAAAAAAAAAAAAAAAAAAAAAAAAAGACAAAATTTGGCACAGCTTAACTGGTGAGAATATGCAGGGGGCACTGAGAAGATGGCCAATTTAAGACCAGACTAGACAGAGCTCAAGTTCCAAGGTAAGAGCCTTGGTAAAAACCTAGAGTATCTCTCCTTTACTGAGAAGTTAAATCAAGATTGGGAGAGTCGAGGTGGGCAGGTGCAGAGACTCATTCCTATAATCCCAGCACTTCAGGAGGCCAAGGTGAGAGGATCTCTTGAGGCCAGGAGTTTGAGATTAGCCTGGGCAGCATAGAGAGACCTCATCTCCATAGAAGATTTTAAAATTAGCAGGATATGATTGTGCATGCCTGTGGTTCTAGCTACTCATCTCTACAGAATAAAAAATAAATTAGCCAGGCATGGTGGCACATGTCTGTAGTCCCAGCTACTTGGGAGGGTGAGGAGGACAGATTACTTGAGACCAGGAGTTCGCTGCAGTGATTCATAATCACACTACTGCACTACTGGGCAACAGAGCAAGACCCTGCTTTAGAAAAGAAAAGTGGCCAGTCACGGTGGCTCACACCTATAATCCCAGCACTTTGGGAGGCCAAGGCGGGAGGATCACCTGAGGTCGGGAGTTCGAGATCAGCCTGACCAACATGGAGAATCCTTGTCTCTACTAAAAATACAATATTAGCCAGGCGGGTTGGCACATGCCTGTAATCCCAGCTACTTGGGAGGCTGAGGCAGGAGAATCGCTTGAACCTGGGAGGTGGAGGTTGTGGTGAGCCGAGATCGCACCATTGCACTCCAGCCTGGGCAACAAGAGTTAAACTCTGTATTTAAAAAAAAAAAAAAAAAAAAAGAGAGAGAGAAAAGAAAAAAGAAAAGAAAAGTAAGAAAAAATGGGGTGGGGGGAGGTACTAATCCTGGGGCTTCAGATTGCCTTGCTCCACCTCCTTCTGAGCTCCCTCACCCCTCTAACAGGGCTGTTAAAGGCCTGGTTGTCAGAGATGACCCTGGACATGGCTCGTGATGAACACATCAACTTTCCTTCATTGCTGAAATGTACTCCAAACACTGTCAGTCAACGGCATTTACTCAACAATCACAGGGGCCTGCTAGATGCTGGGCAATGACACCGTTCAGGGGCAGGAGGAATGTCGAAGATAAAGCCTTTGGCTTGGAACATCTAATTTAAACAAAAAACTATCTAAAAACAGAGCAACTTAATTTAGGACTATCTTTAAAAGCATAGCCCAAAGCAGAGACTCAGACTCGCCGGTGTTCATAGCAGCATTATTCATAACAGCGGAGAGGTGGAAGCAACCCAGATGTCCGCAGACACATGAATGGATAAACAAAACATGGTGTATAAATATTAAGGAATATCATTCAGCCATAAAAAGGAATCATGTTATGATACATGTCACAACACAGGTGAACCTTGAAGACATTATGCTAAGTGGAGGAAATCAGACAAGAAAAGACAAATACCGCATGATTCCACTCATGAAATATCCACAATTGTCAAGTTTACAGCGATAGAAAGTAGTTTGGAGGTTAACAGGGACAATGGGAGTTATTGCTTAATGAATACAGAATTTCTGTTAGGGATGATGGAAAATTGGGGGAATAGTCATGATGGTTACACAAATTGTGACTGTAATATTAAATACTGAATACTTGATATTGAATTAAATACTGAATATAATATTAAATATTGAAGCCAGGTAAGGTGGCTTGTGCTGGTAAGGTAGTCCCAGCTACTAGGGAGGCTGTGGGAAGTAGAAAAGTTCCTTTTTAAAGATTTTTATTTTTCTTGTTAACTTTGTTAAGCCCTATCCTATGTAGCTGTTAGACATGCCATGCTTACGGGCACGTAGTACATTCCATGTCCTTGTACTTTAACCAAGATATCTGTGCTGGCTGGACCTGCTCACAGGCATGTCCCAGCTCTCCATTGCTTTTACCTGTTTAGAAAAGTTTTAAGTTGTTAGCCAATCGGGTTTTAGTTCAGATTGTGAGGTCTGACTCCAGCCAGTGGAGATTAGACACAGCAGTAAGGACAACCTCAAATTTGAAAGGGATAAGTTTGTCTGTTTTCCTTTGTTCATTGTACTCTCATGACACAATGGCTAGCAAGGGTACCCTTCCTACAGTCCAGGAAGTAAAAATTGTGTTGCTAAAAAATCCTTTGTCTCGGTGCTAATATTTCTTTGTGGCACTGAGCATCTATTTCCAAGAGAGGCTAAGGTGGGAGGATCACTGGAGCCAGGAGTTCAAGGCTTCAGTGAGCTATGATTGTGCTGCTGCACTCCATCCTGAGTGACACAGCAAGATCCTGTTTCTATTTTTCTCTTAATGTGGCTCAGGCGCAGGCGATAGTGAGGGCTCAGCCAATTTAGGAAGGCCTCTTGGAGGGGGTGACATTTGAAAAAGTCTAGGAAAATGTGAGTGTAAGAGGAGAAGGAAAAACACAGTGATGGAAGGTTGTGTGGGAGTGAGAAGGACTCCAGAAGGGAGGAGTTAATGGCCTCTCCTGTACCAGGTGGAAAGTAATGGGAGAGTCGTAAGAATCAGGGGTTTGCTGGATGAGAGAGAGGTCAATGATATTCATGACATAAAAGTACTGCAGGTGGCCGGATGTGGTGGCACACGCCTGTAATCTCAGCACTTTGGGAGGCCAAGGCGGGTGGATCACCTGAGGTCAGGAGTTCGAGAGCAGCCTGGCCAACATGGCAAAATCCATCTCTAATAAAAATAAAAAAAGATTAGCCAGCCAGAGACTCTGTCTTTAAAAAAAAAAAAGTACTGCAGGCAAAGATTCAACACTTGAGGTAGGTAATATTAATTTCACTTTACAGATGGATAAACTGAGGCTCATCCAGGAGTAGAGGTTCATTCACGATGGCACAGCTCATAGGCTGAATAGTGATTTGATCTGCAGTTATGTGGCCCTAAAGCAGTGGCTCTCAACCCTGGCTACACACTGAGATGTCCCAGAAAGTTTTAAAAACACCCCGCCAGCATCCAACTCTAAGGATTCCTTTCTAATTTCCTGGGAAGTGAGGCTTGAGCATTAGTCTTTCTAAAACGCTCCCCAGTCGATTCTAATGTGCTGACTGGATTGAGAAGCACTGCTCAAAGACCCAGCACATCTGATTCTCTCTGTTCCTGGGGTTACTCACTGTCACCCTCGGGCAAGGTGCTCAACCGTTCTGAGCCTCATCTGTGAAATGGGTAAAGAATACTTACCAGCCAGGCACGGTGGGTCATGCCTATAATCCCAGCACTTTGGGAGGCCAAGGCAGGTGGATCACAAGGTCAAGAGATTGAGACCATCCTGGTCAACATGGTGAAACCTCGTCTCTACTAAAAATACAAAAATTAGCTGGGCGTGGTGGTGCACGCCTGTAGTCCCAGCTACTCGGGAGGCTGAGGCAGGAGAATTGCTTGAACCCAGGAGGCGGAGGTTGAGGTGAGCTGGGATCGCGCCATTGCACTCCAGCCTGGGTAACAAGAGCAAAACTCCATCTCAAAAAAAAAGAAAAAAGAAAAAGAATACTTACCCTCACTAGCTAAAGCCAGTATGAGATTAACAACGTACCTGAGCTTCCCTTCCTCCCCCTCCCCGCCCTCTTCGTCTCTCAGCTGCAAGTGTCAGCACAACAGGCAATTCAGGAAGTGAGGCAAGGAGGGAAGTAGGATAGGGGCCACCCAGAAGCACTGTTGAAGACACAGCCCAGAGGCTGCAGGCAGAGGGGAGCAAATAAGTACCTATATTGAGAACGATGGGAGCTAAGTTTCCCACTGTCAGACAGGCACTTCACTCACGTGGAAAGGAGGAAGGCTGGAAAAACTTTGAGGTTTGGGACTTGAATCAAAAGTATTGGCATGAACTCATGATTTTAAATTATACTTAGATTTTAAAATAGCTGAAGGAGGAAGGGAAGAAAAAAAAGAAAAGAAAATATTTTAAAATAGCTATAGATGTCTGTGTGTTGTGTATGTATGATGTATGTGTATGTATGTACAGCTGAATTTTTTTTTTTTTTTGAGACAGAGTCTCGCTCTGTTGCCCAGGCTGGAGTGCAATGGCACAGTCTCGGCTCATTGCAACCTCTGGCTCCCAGGTTCAGGTGATTCTCCTGCTTCAGCTTCCCAAATAGTTGAGATTACAGGCATGCACCACCACACCCAGCTAATTTTTGTATTCTTAGTGGAGACAGGGTTTCACCATGTTGACCAGGCTGGTCTCAAACTCCTGAACTCAGGTGATCTGCCTGCCTCGGCCTCCCAAAGGGCTGGGATTACAGGCATGAGCCACCATGCCCGGCCTGTTGATCTTCGTATTCAAGGATTCTGTATTTATAAATTTACCCTCATGCTAAAATTTATTTGTAACTCCCAAAATCAATACCCAATGGCACTTTTGCAGTCATTCTTGGACACGTAAAATGAAGGGGAAAATATGAGTTTCCCGGTGTACACATTGCCCATCTGAGGTTGAACACGGCAACTCTCTGCCTTCTCATTTCAGTACTTTACTGTAAACAAGAGTCCTTATTGCAGTCTATTTGGTGTCATATGTTTTGCATTTTTGTGCTTTTTGTTTGTGTTTTTGATGTTGAAAATAGCCCTCATGGCCAGGTGCAGTGGCTCATGCCTGTAATCCCAACACTTTGGGACGCCAAGGCAGGCAGATCACAAGGTCACGGCTCGAGACCAGCCTGGTCAACATGGTGAAACCCTGTCTCTACTAAAAAAAATGCAAGCTTGGCATGGTTGCATGTGCCTATAATCCCAGCTACTCGGGAGGCTAAGGCAGGAGAATCACTTGAACCCTGGAGGCAGAGGTTGCAGTGAGCCAAGATCATGCCACTGCACTCCAGCCTGGGTGACAGAGTAAGATTCAGTCTCAAAAAAAAAAACAAATAGAAAGAAAGAAAGAAAATAGACCTCAAGTGCACTGCTGGAGAGCTGTCTAGTGTGCCTAAGCACAAGAAGGCTGTGATGTGTCCATCATGAGAGAGTATACATGGTAGATAAGCTTTGTTCCAGCAGAAGTTATAGTGCCGGTGGCCATGAGTTCAATGTTCATGAATCAACCATATATATTAAATGAGGTGTCTTCAAGCCAAAATACACATAAAATGAGGTTATGTATTAGTTGTTTGATGAAAATGTTGTGACCAGAGAGGCTCATGGAACCTAATCCTGTATTTGTCCTAGGAGCAATGGGTCAGTATTTGCTAATTTGTGTTGCCACCAACACTGAATTAGCAAATGATGGAAACTGGTTGTGTATGTATGTGTGTATGTGTGTGCATTTTAGCTCTAATCTTCGAGAGGGCCTAGAAGTAGTGTCACCCCAGTAACCACAAGCACAGCAAGCTCCCAGATATTGGTTTCTAAACATCTCTCTTCACGAAAAGGAACCAGAGCTACCTATTCCAGAGCTGAAGCAAAGAAGATGCAAATGAGCCTGGAACATTTTATTGTGCCAGAAAGTAAGGAAATGTTCCAAGAATAATGGGGACAAGTCAAAGGACACAAGAGACCAGCTTGCAGGGGGTTGTTGGTTTGGCCCAATCTGGGACAATTTGAGCACCAAAATAAACAATAATATTAACAGATTTCAACCACCTAAGTAAAATAGGAATCCATGAGTCTGCCCTGATATAAGCAAATAAACAACTGGGGGAGAAAGGAAGCTTTTACTTATAGTAGAATGCCAACAAATAAATGATAGAAGGAATGATAGAATTAGAAAAATCACCATTGGCAACCACCATAGTGGTGTTTGATTCAGATGGGAGTTGTGGTCAACAGGTGTCAAAGCTGGTGCACAGAGGTTTGAAGAGGATCAGCATATATAATATCCCTCCACAAAATGCTTATTAATTATAAAGGGGAGATAGGGATTCTATGGTAGAGAAATCTGGAAGACACCAACTTAACCAAGGGACAAAGGCCCAGAAACATTTCTGTGGTATTTATTGCCAAAAATGCACGCACGGCCTGAGTCTGGTCATGAGGAAATACCGGAGGAACTCAAGTTGAAGGTCATCCTATGAAATAAAAGACCTGACCTTTTAAAGACTGCTAAGGGTACAAAATGCAGGGAAAGACCAAGAAATTGTTGTAGATTGAAGAAGATGGGTGAGACATGACAACTAAATGTAATGCATGGTCTTGGATTCCCTCCTGGACTTCTCCCCTCCACCACTCCCCAGCAGAATAGACTTTCTTGGGACAATGTGCAACCTTTGAACAGGATCTGTAGATTGAATGAGTTCTTGTGCCAAGGCCAATTCCCTGATTGGAAGAGCTGATGAAGAATTTGGGTAGGTGATTATTCTTGTATTGATGGGCCTTCATGTCTGCATCTCAAATTCAGAAAAAGATTAAAGGAAAGGCCAAGCGCAGTGGCTCACACCTGTACTTCCAGCACTTAGGGAGATGGAAGCAGGAAGATTTCTTGAGGCCAGGAGTTCAAGACCAGCCTGGGCAACATCGGGAAACCACCCCCCACTACAAAGGATTTAAAAAATTATCCAGGCATGGTGGCACATGCCAATAGTCTTGGCTACTCAGGAGATGGAGGCTGGAATATTGCTTGAGCCCAGGAGTTCAAGACTGCAGTAAGCTACAATCGCACCACCATACTCAACCTGGGTGATGGAATAAGACACTGCCTCAGAAAAAGAAATCAGAAAGAAAGAAAAGAAAAAAGAAAAAGAAGAAGATGAATGGGTGTATATAAAAAGAGAAGATGATGAAGCAGATGTGGTGAAATGTTCAAGAATCAAGGTGCAAGCCTGGTTCAACATATGCAAATCAATAAACGTAATCTATCACATAAACAGAACTAAAGACAAAAACCGCATGATTATCTCAATAGATGCAGAAAAGGCCTTCGATAAAATTCAACATCACTTTATGTAAAAAACTCTCAATAAACTAAATATTGATGAAACACATCTCAAAATATTAAGGACTATTTATGACAAACCCACAACCTGAATGGGCGAAAGCTGGAAGCAGTCCCTCTGAAAACAGGTACAAGACAAGGATGCCCTCTCTCATCATTCCTATTCAACATAGTATTGGAAGTTCTGGCCAGGGCAATCAGGCAAGAGAAAGAAAGAAAGCATATTCAAATAGGAAGAGAGGAAGTTAAGATGTCTCTGTTTGCAGACGACGTGATGGGGTTTTCTAAGTATAAAATCCCATCATCTCAGCCCAAAAACTTCTTGAACTGATAAGCAACTTCAGCAAAGTCTCAGGATACAAAATCAATGTTCAGAAATCACAAGCATTCCTTTACATCAACAATAGGCAAGCAGAGAGCCAAATCACAAATGAACTCCCATTCCAGTCGCTACAAAGAGAATAAAATACCTAGGAATACAGCTAACAAGTGATGTGCAGGACCTGTTCAAGGGGAACTACAAACCACTGCTCAAGGGAATAAGAGAGGAGACAAACAGATGGGAAAACATTCCATACTCATGGATAGGAAGAAACAATATCATTAAAATGACCATACTGCTCAAAGTAATTTATAGATTCAATGCTATTCCAATCAAACCACCATTGGTATTCTTCTCAGAATTAGAAAAAACTATTTTAAATTTCATATGGACTCAAAGAAGACCCTGTATAGCCAAGACAATCTTAAGCAAAAAGAACAAAGCTGGAGGCATCACACTACCTGACTTCAAACTATACTACAAGGCTACAGTAACCAAAACAGCATAGTACTAGTACCAAAACAGACACATAGACCAACAGAGCAGAACAGAGACCTCAGAAATAACGCCACCCATCTACAACCATCTGATCAGCAAAGTAACACAGGAAACATCATCCTAGCAAACTAACACAGAACAGAAAACCAAACACTGCATGTTCTCACTCATAAGTGGGAGTTGTACATTGAGAATACATGGACACAGAGAGGGGAACGACACATAGCAGGCCTATTGGTGGGTACTAGGTGAGGGGAGGGAACTTAGAGGATGGATCAATAGATGCAGCAAACCACTATGGCACATGTTCTGCATCTGTATCCCATTGTTAAAAAAATTTTTTAGAGGAAATAAAGGAAAAAAAGAAAATAATTAACATCATCAATAAATTGCAAAAAGTGGCCAGGCGCAGTGGCTCAGGCCTGTAATCCGAGCACTTTGGGAGGCCAAGGTGGGTGGATCATGAGGTCAGGAGATTGAGACCATTCTGGCCAACATGGTGAAATCCTGTCTCTAAAATAAATAAATAAATTGAAAAAAAAAAAAAAAAAGAAGAAAGAAAAAGAAAAAGATGACTAGGTGTTTATAAAAACAGAAGATGATGGCTAGGTGCGCTGGCTCATGCCTATAATCCCAGCACTTTGGGAGGCCAATGCAGGCATATCATGAGGTCTGGAGTTCGAGACCAACCTGACCAATATGGTGAAACCCCGTCTCTACTAAAAATACAAAAATTAGCTGGGTGTGGTGGCGGGCACCTGTATTCTCAGTTACTCAGGTGGCTGAGGCAGGAGAATCGCTTGAACCCAGGAGGTGGAGGTTGCCATGAGCCGAGATTGCACCACTGCACTCCAGCCTGGGTGAGACTCCGTCTCAAAAACAAGAAGAGAGATGATGAAGCAGATGTGGTGAAATGTTCAAGAATCAGGGTGAAGGGGATAAGGGAATTCTTTGCACTGTTCTGGCAATGTTTCTGTAAATTTTAGAAGATTTCAAAATAAATTATTAGGATAATAATAAAGCAGTGTACTCGAATGCTTTGCAAACTGCATAGAAGGTGAAGAGGAGACTGTTGTAATATGTTTTGCAGCACGGGGTCATTGCTCTGAGAGGGCCTTCTGAGTGTGGGAGCGGCAGTGTTGCCATGGAGTGTGTGCTTATTTATTTTCCATCCTCCAGATTAACCCCTTCTCCCCCAGGGCAACAGGTGATGCAATCTATGCTGGGACAAGGGAAGAGCCGCACCTGAGAAAATACTAAATACAGGCTCAGCCGGGATGAAAGCTGACTTATGACACGTTATGTCTTATCATCTGTCACAGTTGAGTGCTCCCCTGCTGTCTGTTTACACAGCGACTTATAAAACAACATAGCCTCATGCTCTGCTTGCTCCGAGCCTTGGGAATATCGATACAGCACTCCTGGTTGAAACAACTTGCTTCCTGCCTTCTTGGCTGATCTTCCCACATCATGTGGTCCTCTGTCTTAGATTTGGAGGGGGCACTCAAAACAGAATAGGGAACCACAAGCCCAAAGTCACCCAGTCATGGCAGGGTGGAGTCAACTGCAATTGAATGCTATAGGTATTTATTATGGGCCTAAAATGGGCAAGGTCTGATGCAAGGCAACAAACAGGCATTTTTTTCCAACCCCACTGTGCATGGAGCTTGCTTTCAGACAGACAGGCAAGAAAAAGGAAAGACATGACCATCGCCTACTCACAAGGCACCTGTAGTCTCATTTGTTTTCTGGTTAATTCTCTAATTCATTACTTTAACAGATATGGGTTTTTTTTTTTTTAGATGGAATCTCACTCTGTTGCCCAGGCTGGAGTACAATGGCATGCTCTCGGCTCACGCAACCTCCATCTCCCAGGTTCAAGCAATTCTCCCGCCTCAGCGTCCCAACCAGCTGGGATTATAGGTGTGCACCATCATGCCTGGCTAATTTTCGTATTTTTAAGTAGAGACCGGGTTTCACCATGTTGATCAGGATGGTCTTGAACCCCTGACCTCGTGATCCGCTCGCCTCAGCCTCCCAAAGTGCTGGGATTACAGGCGTGAGCCACCGCACCCGGCTAACAGATATTCATTAAGCCTCTACTCTATGCCACCCACAGTTCTAATGGCTGGAGATACTTTGGTGAACAAAGCAGACAAGATCCTTACCCTTAAGGCAGAGTCTAATGGAAAGGACAGATATCACACCTGTAAACCAACAAACTGCTATGTAATTGTGGTTATGAAGAGGCCTGTGTAGGGGCTGTAGACAGAAAAATGTAGGAAGCCACTTCGGATGTGGTGGTCATAGATGGCCTCTCTGAGACTAACATTGAAGCTCAACTTGGAGGAGGGAAAGGAAGAGTAACAAACTGAAAAATGGTAGTGTTGCTGGGAGCGTCCCAGGTAGAAGGTCCCTGAGGATCTTCCACCTTGGAAATAAGAGGATTCAAAGTGCAGTATGGAATTCTATCTCCAAGAGTATCTGTCGTCTCCCCCTCCTTCACTTTCACCTTCATAATCATCATCACCATCACCACCATCATTATCACCGTTATGGGCAATTGTGTCCCCCCAAAAGATGTTTAAGTCCCAACTCCCAGTAGCTCAGAATGTGACCGTTATTTGGAAATAGGATCTTTGCAGAAACAAGTGAAGATGAGGTCATGAGAATGGGCCCTGATTCAGTATGACTTATGTACTCATAATATAAGGGAAATTTGGACACAGACAGAGACACATACAGGGAAAATGCCATGTGAACATGAAGGCAGAGATCAAGGTGATGGGTCTATGTCTTAGTCGGCTTTCTGTTGCTTATAACAGAATACTTGAAACTGGCAATTTTATAAAGAAAAGGAATGTATTTCTTACAGTTATGGAGGCTGAGAAGTCTGAGGTTGAGGGGCTGCACTGGTGAGATCCTTTCTGCTAGTGGGGACTCTTTGTGGGATCCTGAGGCAGTGCAGGTCATCACATGGCAAGAGAGCTGAGCATGCTGACCTTCTGGCTCAGGTCTGAGAACTAAAAATAAAGTCCTAAGCCTCCCAACCCACTGAGCGGAACCCCTTGGCCAAGAGGACCCCAGAGAAACCTTAAAAACTGAGCTCCCAATCATGATAGAATGGGAGGTCAGATATGCCCTGTTATACCCACTCCCTTTTGCGGTTTAGACACAACTGACCAGCATTAATGTTAAAATGGAGATCATAAGACTGACGGAATGGACTCTGTAGCAATAAGATATCAGAGTTTGAATAGGACCTAAGGCCATGCCCGGCATGAATTAAGTCACACACCCCTACACTTAAAGAATAAGCTATGTGGCTTGGCGCAGTGGGTCAGGCCTGTAATCCCAGCACTTTGGGAGGCTGAGGCAGGCAGATCACCTGTGGTTGGGAGTTCGAGTCCAGCCTGACCAACATAGAGTAACCCTGTCTCTACTAAAAATACAAAACTTAACCAGGCATAGTGGCAGGCACCTGCAATCCCAGCTACCCAGGAGGCTGAGGCAGGAGAATTGCTTGAACCTGGGAGGCGGAGGTTGTGGTGAGCTGAGATTGCACCACTGCACTCCAGCCTGGGTGGCAAAGCAGGACTCTGTCTCAAAAAAAAGAATAACCTATGTTCTAGCTGCCACAAGGCATTCCTTTTTCTCTAGCAGCTAAACAAGCACTGGCCTGGAGATAAGCAATCCTGAAACAATTGCAGACCATCCTGTACCAGACGCCTCCTGTTCCACCAGCCTTAACTACAGCTTTGATCGGACAAGAGACTGATTTCAGT